>JAVTVY010053908.1:0-25287 GCA_036873755.1 Hanleya hanleyi
CGACATGGACAGAACGGTAAATGCCTACGTGGCCGCAAAGCTTACACTTTCGTTTTGTGTTTCATACCGTGATCTGGCTAGGCCATTGAATAGACTGAGGAACTCGTAATACGCCTACTTCCTTGTCCTTTGATAATATTTTCCTGGTTCGGCCGGACTGGTCAAGCTTCCGGTTTCAGATTCAGGTTTCGTCGACAGATCGAAGTCGGACTGATCGACCTGGACTGATCTGACACTCTATCAGATCAAATGGCAAGCACCAAATGAAAGTCAATAAAATTCTCATAATCAGGGCCAGTATTGGCTAGCTAAATAATATATAGCCCTCAAGAGTATGAGGGCTATAGGTCGGCCCCAGTCACCTCCAGCGAGGGTTTTAGATAATTTTATTACGAATCACCCACCTCTGAAACTGCCGTACATCTAATCTCTATCCCCTCCTGCCCACTATTTTAAAATCTTGAGCACTATTGTGAAATAGTGACGCATATATCGCCGTCTGAATTTTTCAGTCGTGAACTTCGACTCTTTGCGCCGCCATGTTGGTGACGTCACTGTATATGGTTAACATGGCGCATTTAAAGTGGAATTCGACTGGAAAATTCAGACGGCGATATATTCGTTACTATTTCACAATAGTGCTCAAGATTTTAAAATAGTGGGCAGGAGGGGATAGAGATTAGATGTACGGCAGTTTCAGAGGTGGGTGATTCGTAATAAAATTATCTAAAACCCTCGCTGGAGGTGACTGGGGCCGACCTATAGCCCTCATACTCTTGAGGGCTATATATTATTTAGCTAGTATTGGCATGAATGATTTCTGCAAACGAAAGATGATTCCTGTAAACAGAAACATAAATATGCCATGATGACTGGGCCCATAAACATGATAAATAAAGTAGACCCTCGCTATGGCTAGGAAATAACATGCTGTGAATGTTGAATCTGATCATCCTTTTTGAGGGAGAAAAAAAACAAAAACAAACAAATTTTCACAAATCTAAATTGTGTACCAGAGATGGGTGGGATACGGACAACACCCCAGTGGACAAAACATCAACGGACAAAACACCAGCGGACAAAACCCTAGTGGACAAAATCCCAACACAAAAATCCCCAGAACAGGAGAAGTGGACAAAACCCCAGGCAAAACACCATTTTTTTTTAAATTTTGTGTTTACTTCTAAATATGCTACGGTATTAATTCTGAGTATTTTTTTTTTCATTAATCCCCAATAATAATAATTTTTTCCCCCTAATCTCCACTAATCTCCATATGGGCTGCCATAGAAAACATACACATTTGGCAAATGATGCGGTTGGACAGCGGTTGAAGAAGCGAGTGCAGTGAGCTACAAAAGACCTACAGGAAAGACTACGCACTGTGCGTTCATGACTTGGACAGCGGTCGTAAGACATTGGAAGAAACCATGAGAGGCCCTGGACATAATATCAGATATATTAGATAGACTTACTAGATTTAGATAGATTACTAGGCAGAAAGAAAACTAAATGTGAAATGTCACATTTTGTGTGTAAATATTGAACATAACATGTAAATATTGACCATAATTTAATAAAAAAAATATAGATAAAATCTCTTAATGTTGTTGTATGGCTAATATAATTTTTTGGGTAGCCTACCATAATGGTAGACTCAGATGCTGCCCCCCTCTGCTGGGGTACAGGACATAATTCCATTGGACAGCTATCGCTATTATCCCTAGTGTTGTCTTGTCAACAACTTGCACAACTGGATACCTAGTAGGCTACAACAGGGTCGTTTTTCTGAATAAATTGATTTCTGTACATAAAAAATTTCTGAAACTTTAGTATGTTTGTAAACTAGGCATCCCCCAATATTGTCTGAAAATCAGGCACTAGAAATACATACCTTTTACGACACTACCTGAGATTCCATGGGCCAGGCTTGCACCCTACAGTAGAATGGGTCGACTGCGCATGCGCGATGAGTAGTTCGTGATGAGTAGTATAGAAAGGGCATGCGATCTCCCTATTTTATTTAATCACTGCGGTTCCCTTGGGTGTTCCTGCTTATCGTAGGGATATTCATGTCCGTTCAAACACCTGGCTAACCTATAGATATAAAATATTAGGGTCGGCTCAGATCTCCTGGGCTGGGGGCATGCCCCTGAGGGCAGTGGGTGGGTTCAATGAAAGCTCGTTATAATAATGAGAAAATTGAATGCTCAATAAATTGTTACCCTGAGGTGTAACTACATATTTTTTTTGCGCTCTTTAGTTCAAACAAAAAATACTTGGCTAGGTGGTGCTTAGTTGGTTCATCATGATACGAGTTAAATATTGTTGAAAGATTCTGTTCTATCCACCCTATCCATTATTCCACTGACCATATCCACAATACTCAACCTACCACCAGACCTGTCCATAACCATTGCCCATACCCTACACATGATGTATACCTCCAGACTTCAGCTACAACCAAGCTATAATAATGGGTCACCAGACGGGCACCCACACTGATACACTGTATATATGTTATAAAAATCGTTCAGTGCATGAATTTTGTATGCTTTTTGACAATGCAATTGTGTTCTTTGTTGATTGTCTGTGATTTATGTTTTGCCATACTTTATTTCAAAAGTTGAGCAATAAACTTGAATTGAATTGAATTGAAAGCTACATTAAATCCCATTCACTCACTCACTCTTTATGAGCCTATGTAGCCGAAATATTGCTGAACACCGTTTTTGAGCCCGTTATAATGGGTTTGGGTGCCTTAAAATAGGGCGCCCAAACATGCCAAACCTTTTTAGAAAATTTCCTTTCTGAACGGGCTGAAACCAACACTTAGTACAAGTACTGTTGCCTAATATTAAGTTATCAGGCTGTATTTAAACAATTTAATACTCCCACAGCTTTCATGGGCTTTGAAAGTATCACATCGCTGCCTATTTCATTATAACTGATCACACTCTGCACTGTGTATGGGTGCCCGGAATAAAAAGTCTAGATCAGGCCCTGACATTAAACCTTAATTCTCTCTCACTCACTAAATAAGAAATGTCTTCAATAAATGATGGAGTTTAAATGGGAATGTGCAGAATGCTTGTTCTGCATAATGAGGTAGTTAAGTGCAGAGAAGATTTTGCGGGAGTAACCTTTTGTAAAGATTTACCATCCGGTGTTGTTTCTTCCTCAATGAACAAGGAACTCTCAGTGTCAACTTCTGTCACTGTCGACAATAATGACAATAATGAGGTCGCCCAGCATTTGAAAATTCAATTAAATTTTATTTTTATGTATGCTCAAAACGGAACTTTGAAATCAAACAATGCTGTTGAGATGTAGAAATGAATATACCTATATAAGCTTATTGTGACTATAGTATTAGACAAACCAGTATTGGAATATTGACAACTATATACAGTGAGATGACCAGCACGCTATAATCGAAAGCCGCCATATATCCTACTGTAACATATAGCAGGGCACATCATAGACCAAAAACACAACACGCTAATCAACTCTCTGTTCTTGGATAATGAATGAGATTTAATACCCGGTTCCCATGTGACTGATAAACCGTAAATCCGGAGCTTCTACGTGTATAACCTAATCACTTACTAAATTTACGACATACCGGTGTTTTCTTGCTTGTCCAGAGAGAAAGAAACGGCCCGATATAAGCAATTCAAATGGAGTCTAAACTAAACTTTAATTATCCTACTCTAATGTTGGTCATGTTTCTATACTTTAGATGTCAAAACACTCATTTTTTTTTCTCGCTGAATTGAGTTTTTGTCCAATCAATATTCATTTTTTGTAGAATTTTTTGCCCTTGATGTGTAATATTCTAGTAACATTAGCATTTTGTCAATAATTTTACAGCCTATTAATGGCTAAAATGCAACTTCTATGAACCCGTTTATTTGAATATAGCAAATTGCAGTTTACTAATATGGTCAGTCACCCTCATCAATCGTCATGTCAGGTGTGAGCTGAATATTGACTGATATTTTAAAATGTCTCTATGAAACTACCTCAGTCTGTTTGTCTTGTTTTCTGTTTCAGCTACTAGCAGGCCAGTCAGTCAGGACAGGATGTCCCTGGTGGACCTGGGTAAACGATTGCTCGAAGCAGCAAAGAAGGGCGATACGGAAGAAGTGCGCACTTTGATGTCGAGTGGTGCACCATTCACCACAGATTGGGTTTGTGCAGTCTTTTCAGCTCATCGCCAAGATTACCTTCCTTTACAGTGCACAATTTTCAGAGCGCAAGTTTTGAGGATTGTTTCCTATTCGATCTCTCTTTAACTTCATTTTGAGACAGTGAATCAGTGCTTCGGATTTAAGAAGCGCGAGAGCGAAAGCGCTCAATCGCGCGCCTGAATCAAAATTTAGAGGCTCTGTTTTTTTGCGCTTCTTGAATTTATCGTATGGAATAATCTTTATTTACCTCTAATAACTTTCCATGAAAACGCAAGACGTTTCGATCACGAAAATCCGGAAGTGTGCGAGCTCTTCTGGCAAAGGAGTTAAACTTGGTTCGGATTTAACCGAGGACCGAAACGTCCTCGCTTATAATTGGTTAAATTTCTACAGCTGTGTGTAATACTGACCAATCACAGCGGCGGATACAGCTGTGTGTGGATGTGTTGACGGACATATTGTTGTTGGCGCGCTCGTCTGATTTTGGGATTTATTTGATCGATTGTGGCCGCGAATAAGCGAAATGGCTACAAAACTTCCACCAACAGTTAGACTAGAAACATTTAAAAGGCGGAACACTGGTGGTGTTCTATCGTATACGGCCGAAAACGGCATGGTACCGTAACAGAAGTTTGGCGCAAACTGCGCAAAACATTGACAAAATTCTCAAACATCGCAGAATCCGAGGAAAGGCACAGAAAGAAATAAAGGGATAACAATGAAACACATCAGGGATAACTGGTTTCGCTTACGTTTATTATCAACATTTCATACATGATTGTCAGATAATATTAATGTCGCATTTCATAATGTTAAGAAGTTTGAAAATAATACTAAAACTTTTCTTGCAAGAAGAATCATAAAATGGGAATTACTAGTTACATCCCCATTCTCGTAAATAGCTCTTCTAAAAGTTTTTAGAAGGGTTTTTTTTTAGAGGAGTGATCGCTCTTCTTGACAAAATTAGAAGAGCGATTTTTAGCTCTTCTGGATTTTTCAAATCCGAAGCACTGGTGAATATAAGCCCGTCTTGAACTTCTACAATTTCATATTCCTACAATTGCCATCACTCACTACAAATTGTCTCGTGGAGCTTCTTTCATCTTTTCTGTTATTTGAAATATGAAAGTCTTACTTCAGCGTGGCAGTGACATGAAATTTTAAGACAGATTGTAAGATATATCGATTATGGTTTGATTACAGCTCTAGACGTTCTGTGAACAATACACCAAAAGTAAAGGGCGAAGGTCGATTGAAAAATTCATTTGTGACTGGTTCAATTAATGTCAGAAATAGTTCCATAAAGGATAACAATAACAACTGAACATCAGTTGTCTGGCAATAACTTTTGTCCTGACAACGATGAAAATGTCAGGCAACTTTTTCGACCAGCAGGACAATTTTTCTGCTGATGATTTTGAATATTTCTACCCCTGATATTGATCTTCATCATGTCCATTACACCACTATGTATTTCCAGCTAGGAACTTCACCACTCCATTTTGCCGCCCACAGTGGTCACCTGCCGACGGCAGAGGTATTGTTACGCGCAGGAATCAGCCGAGATGCGAGGACCAAAGTAGACAGAACACCCCTACATGTGGCATCACAGACCGGTAATGCACAAATTGTGGAACTGCTCATCCGTAACCAGGCTGACCTCGATGCCAAGGATATGGTTAGTTAAATGGTCATCAGGGCATGGTATGGGGTATCAGAAATGGGGGATCGGGGTGTGCAAATTGCTACTTGTCATAAAACAGGGAGTGCGCTTCCTACATGTACCGCTGTCCAAGGCGCAAAATAGAATATCAGAATCTCATGGCAATTTGCTAGTCAATTATGCAAAAGGATTAGCAATATTGTTCAAATGCATAGTAGTTCTCAAAACAGCTGCAGATTCAAAAAAAAAAGGAATGAAATGTCAGTGTGTTTGTGTTGCTCACTGCCAGCCTGTTTTCTTATGTTGTCCTTCTTTAAAGGTGAACTGCAAAGCTTTTAATTTTATCTGAAATGTTGCTTATATAGTACATCTTGTCTTATGTGACATAACTTTTATACGTTTTTGGGGCAAATATATTTTGCAAAATAGTACCAATGACAATATTTAAGTTATCCTGTTATAAATCCGTCTTGAAAACTTGCATCGCTTGTCTCTCTTGGTTTGTGAAACGTTATGACGTTATAGCGGTCTCCTTCATCCAAGTTTTATTCAAATGTGACGTCATGCTACGTCGTGTGAATGAGCGAGGACCACTATAACATTGTGACGTTCCAAAAACAACGGGAGGCAAGCGATGATGTTTTTAAAAGTTCTGGCTCTAGTTTTCTGGAGGTATAAGTTTTGACTTCTCATCAGGGTCCGAATTAGCAAATTTGTGATGACCTGCTATTTTTTTCCATCGAAAAAAAATTCGCAGGTCAAATCTAACATCACCTGCTATTTATGAAGTTGGACAGCTATTTTTTTTTCTACATGTGCAAATCCACCAATAAGGCCTCTGTTAATTAATCTTTAGCTTCTCATGACCTTGGGAGGAAATTATGATGATGCTGAATTCTGTAATTATTAATTATTTGACTGCTTTAAGACATTGCAATAAAAAAGTTTTTTGTATGTGGTATTAGTCTCCACTAAAACTTCGCCGACTGTCCAACTAAAAATGAGGTGGGCGTTTTTTATATTTATTATTATTAATTTTTTTATTTGGCACACATGTTCTTTAAAACTGAGCACCAATGGAAAGTCGATGTCAACTTTGATATGTCAAAGACAACAATTTCCCCTAATTTCTGCAATTAGAACTGCAAAAGCCTTGTTGACTGAATCATGTGGACTATATATACTTATATTTATCAAAAGACTCTCCCCTTGTAAATTGCTGATTGCAATAGATTAGAATCAGCCACCAGAGTCCCGTTGGAATTATCAATTAACTGAAATGTCTGCTTAGAAAAACTTCAGCTTGTGAATAGAAGCTCAGGAAAAGAGGCCAACAATATTATTTACCATCGGTACCAACTGGAAAAAAAACCCAACAGATAGTCCGATTCCGTTTCGTAACAGGTCCGACTTTTGCATGCACCGGACCACCGCGCATGAATTGACGCGCAGCAACCGGAAGTGAAATTGGCGCGGGAAATGTTGACAGAGTAATCCAACAACAATGGCCAAAGATCGGCTTGGAATAAATTGTCAATGGATTATTTCTTGGATTGTCCGTTGCTCCAGATAGATCAAGACTCCTATAAGGTATTTACGAAAATTGATCGCATTTTATCGTTTTTGCTGGATGAAATCCTACTTTCCACATGCGACAGATAGATTTTTTTGCAACTTGTCACGGGAAAAATTCACTTGCCGGCGGCGGTAGGTAGGCAGGCGTTATTTCGACCGCTGCCTTGTTCTGCAGATTTTATTTTTTTAGTGGAGTATTTGTACGATGATATCGCCCACGAAGAATTCAATTTACGTTGTGTGCAACGGAAACAAAATTATATATAGGCAGGAAACTAAGGAATGGCCAGGAAAATTATGGCCTGCTACTTTCGGTCGAGATTTTTTTTCTTAGCAGGTCATTTTCCACATCGCCTGCTTTGTCAAAATTTTGGCCTGCTTTTAGCCAATAGCAGGCCGCCATTTCGAACGCTGCTCATATACACAAAATGTACCCAAAATAAAACAATAACCCACAGAACTATTGCCACACATTTGTACCGACTATAGAAGTTCTTGTTTTATGACATTTTAACAAAACATTGGAAAGCTTTTCAGTTCACCTTCCAAGCTGCTAGACTAACTTCTACTACTAACTACCGATATACCTGAAATGAAGCATTGTAATAATTTACTTTTCTACCCTCTTGGCTGTTGAGTATTTCATGCATAAGTTTGTTAAAGAACCGGGGCAGATACAGCTTTTAATTTGAAGGCGCCCTTTTAGTTTGAGCGGGGGTCTAGGGCCCCAGCCGTGAAGCGTTCTCAGATAACTCAAACACATCAGACACATTTCCAGACAATAAATTTCCATATGAGATCATGTGTTTTGAAAATTGTCAAAATGTCATATTACATCCCAATTTTGTAAAGAACAAAATTTTATATTATCATTTTCATAGAAAATAAGTTTTTTTAGACAGATTAGACTTTTGAGAAGATATTCTATGAATTCCGTGAGATTTCTAAACTCTTCCGTGAGACCGGGGACTTAGTTAGTCCATATTTCTTGATACTCACAGAAATTCCGTGAGACTTGGCAGCTTCAAGAAAACCTGGCGATCTGTTCACTGAGTGACATAAACCAGGGGAGACAACTCCCAAAGAACAGGACTTAGGAACATGAAATCCCACGGGATGGGGTCCATAGACGTTTCTGAATAAAACAGCCTATTCCCCCGCCCCGTTGTCTTCACAAGCTCAGCAGTTCTCTTCTGACGATAGCTTCCGGCTAGCGTTCAGCGTAGTTAAATTATCATTTCCCTATCACGTTATCAAGTGAAGTTCATATGAATCGGGTTAGTAAATATAACATGGTGGCTCGCATTGGTAATTTACGTCTTGATTTCGCCCTTCATTTTTAAAGTGACAAATGCAAACGTGAGTAAACCATCTCAAATTAAATACAAAACGTAAATTTGCTGCATAATTAACTAAAACACCTGAATTTTTAAGTCGTAATTTGGGCGTTTTTCGTTTCTTAATTTGGGGGTTTTTCGACCTTGTTTATTTTGGGCGCCGTATAACGGTATAAAATAAGGCCTGTATCTGCCCCTGAAGAGTGCCGTCACTTTGCCATTTTGGACCAAATATTCGATCCAAGTTCTTTCGAGATCACCCACGAAACAGGGGAGAAAGAAAAAATCAAGGTTTAACGTCGTGTTCAGTAATATTTCAGCGCATTTTATTTGAAGGAAATAGTATTGTTGAACATGGTGAAGGCTGACTGTTTATGTAACTCAAAGGTTCATGCAAATTGTAACTACTGCATCGGTGTGCCAGAAAAGATGAATTATATTTGGTCTGTGCAAAAGAGAAAAAACTAGAAAGATAAAAGTCTCCCTCCCTTTCTAAAATGTGCTGGCCTGTGAAGCTATAGACCTATGAAGAAGGCTCTCATTTGCAAATTGTCCGGTAATGAATGAGTCAGTCTGCCCATCTGAATCCTTTCTCTGGTGAAATAAGGAGAACCATTTACATTAGAACCTTGATTTTTGGCATGAATGTGCATTAGGGGACTGTTACCAGCAAGTTCTGAGCTGACCTACTTTTGATGAAAATTTGACTTACTTAGGTGATCTATAAACCTCAAAATTGGCAAAAACATGTCCTAATTTCTCTTAAGACCAAGGAAATGCACTTACACACTTAATTCATATCAAACCCTACTTCGTAGGTCCTATGATGTTAGTCACACTGCCATGTTTTATTCCATCTAATTCAAACTCGTTCATTACTGGCTTGTGTACATGTATAATTAATTGATCTTATATCGATCATATTTTGTATCCCTCAGTTGAAGATGACCCCTCTGCACTGGGCGTCCGAGATGGGTCATCTCGCCGTAGTGGAGCTGCTGGTCAAGCATGGGGCAGACGTTAACTGTGAAAATAAGGTAGGTCTGTTCCAGAAAAAAAAAATACAGGATGAGAGATACCGGAAGAAAATTATCTACAATAGTTCTGATTGCTGGTGTCTTTCAACATTTAGGCAGATAACAACAATGTTCAGTATATGAGTTGTTGAGGTCAGAAAAAGTAATTTCTCGCAGGCAGATAACAACAATGTTCAGTATATGAGTTGTTGAGGTCAGAAAAAGTAATTTCTCGCCCTATGTACAATTTTCTTACTGTTGGCATGGATTCCGACATTATCATCGACATAATGTCAATTTTCTTCCGTAATAAAGATCTGTTTCCAATATTGAGGTGTTTTTTTTTTCACAATTTCTGAAGGTTTTGAAGAGAGTCTTTCTGCCAAAATTTAAGGAAAACATTGGATTTTCTGAATAATTCTATGTGAATTCACTTTAAATTACATATCTTTAATAATGAAGTTGGCTTTCTAGAAAATGCTTTTGCACATCGGCTAAAATTGGCCATGGGGTATTGTCATCATCATATCCGCTAACATGACCGCTAACAGCTCCTCTATCGGACATGTCGCTAATTAAGATCTGGTACAGTCTGTATCTTAACTCTTTGAATATTTATTACGTAGGCAAAGAGTTAAATCGGTTGCGCATGTCAGACTGCCGACCAAGCACAGTCCAACTTCAACGGGCGAATAGGTTGCGCTATATGAGAAATAATAATCTTCAGTGATTGCTCATGGAGAGCAAGAACTTCATCAGCCGCCTGGGTTGGATTTTTCTGCGCCTTGTTCAAACAAATTGTTCCTCCAATCGCCAGGTCTCTGAAAAGGTCGCTCAGCCTTGGCCAATCAGTGGTACTGTTTTACTTCACCTTATGAATATTTATTACCAGCCTTCATTCTCCTTTGCAGAAGTTTATGGGATTATAACAGTTGCATCATTCTCATAATGTCACTGCCAAATCCCAAATCCACGGAGAATTAGCTACGCAATGATATACGACACTATGGAAGATACAGCGGAGAAACTAGGAAGTAAACACTGCGAAGCTTCGAGAAAACGCAACAATTTCTTCATATTTTTTGTGATTTCCAACCGACGGAAAGCAGACAACACATTATTTCACAAGATTATTTGTTTTTATAAGAAATATTGCTGATTTGAGAATGAAACACAAACAAATAACATAAAATGTGGCTGTGGGAGACCAATAGTAAATAGTTCTCCACACGACATGCGACAAAAATGGGATATTTACGAAAAAAGTATGAAATTTGGAATGAGTCTATGAGTTAAGGACCCACGCCTGAGAGAGACAAAATTCCTTGCTGGGAAACAGTTTAACATATGAAGATTGAGGATAACCAGAATTTAGCCAATTTTGTATAAAACTCGCTGGTTATAGACCGTCTTAATGTGTCTACACAGAAAAATGATAATAATAATGCTAATAGGTGTTCACGTCCCAAAATAGTGAATTTGGACGAATACATGGCCCCGTTGAAAGATCAAAATGGTTCGTGTTGTGGTGTATTACTCGCAGCACAGTAGCAAAATGTGGACCATTTTGTAACCGAAAGGACCCGGTGAATTAGTCCGTTGTGATGTTGGTTCTAATTGATTAGCCTTTTTCAATATTTTTGTTCGAAGGGGTAATAAATTATGTTTTTGTTATTTCAGTTTGATAAAACTCCGACAGACATCGCAGGTGCCAAGGGCAGAGTTGACATCCTGGCTGCCCTCTCACAGGTAAGTCCCAAGCCAACAGTAATGGTTGCCATGGCAACAGTAATCACAGTTAACCATAGTAACCTCAATAGTATCATAATAAGTGATGGTACGGTACTCTATGTAATAACTTGCACAGAAAATTCTGATTTAAAGCAAAGAAAAATGAACAGAAAGAGCAAAAAATAAATGAAAACTTTAATCTAACCACATAGTTTGTCACATAACCCATAATTTTTGCAGGACATACTCAATAAAGGTTGGAAGCTAAAGATTTTCTGTTTGAATTATTTACAGAGATTACCGTAGACATTGTATTGTGTTAACCAGAGTAACCTGAAAGCTATAAAATGTGCCTACAGGGGAAAAAGAAGGAATGGGGTACATGTGATCGGCTTATTGTACTGTACACCTACTTTGGGCCATCCTATACAATGCAAGTAGCATTCAGGTGGGAGGGGTGTCAAAAATCCCGGATTTGAGCATACATACTTTATCGATGCCCGCTCAATGTGATAATTTGAAATCTTTTGATTCATTGCAAAGCACCTGAATCCAAAATGGCAGCCATGTTAGCTCAAACGCATGTTGTAAATACTGTTTTTTGCTTTTTTTTTTCTTTCACACGGAGCGATTTTGCCTGAAATGAATTCTTGATATACCAGTATTTTCTTGTCTCATTTGATTTCGGGGAAATGTGAGCTTGAGTCTCTTGTTTATGTACCGAATTAGAAAAACAAATTGCAGTGAGCAGAAATCAGTAGTTTCTTTGAACCCTGACAGACAAAATTACGTACTGAGCTCTATAATTCCCATAGAATAAATATTGTGCAAAATATATATGCAGGATAATGGAATGCATGGGATTATTCATCCCACTTACATACATGTACATGGGATGAGCACATGCAACGCAGGCTGACAAATAAAGACGCTCGACACAAGCTGCAGGCATGATGTGCCTCTCAGTGTTTTTGATATTCTCACCAGACTTATTTATCTTATATCGGAAAAGAATCCCATATTAACATGATCAAGGGATGAAATTCTCACTCTTGAGAAGGAAAATATCTCGTGATATTACATGGGATCCTCTTGAAGGGAGCTAACTATGCAAGAAAAAATGCAAAGTATATTGTGCATTTTTTTGCCACCAATGAAAACTCCGTATTTTGTTCTCGCTTTAAAGTGAACGTAAAGGCTGCGACAACACACGCACTGTGTGGAAGAACTATATTAAAAGTATCATTTGGCAGCAACAAATATTTTTTGTGATTTTTTCCCTTCCAAAAAAAAAATTCCAAACACGGGAATTATTGACTGATGCAACGAGCGACTGGAGTCGGCCATATCAGTTTATTGATAGCCTTGCGCCAATGAAAACGCTTGTACGGAGCACGTGATATTTTCCTGTGACGTAGTATCACTTTGTTTTGGCATCGCTGTAGCACGAATTGTAATTGCGGTGGTGGAGAGCTCGGCAGTTTCAAGCGTGTTTTGATTGTGTTGCGTGTCTCCAGCAAGTGTTTACTGACCTGAAACGTTCGATGAACTACTCACTACTTTCGTCGACATCGGAGCGTTTTGGTTCAAACTGGTAACCCTGTAAACCTTCATTTGTCTCTTCGTCAGAACTTGAAGTCAGGCTAGCCTCCTCGTTCGTCGCTATGTTTACATGCTTTCTGCGCTTTCTAACTCCACGAAGTAAAGAGCTCCGAAGTGATACAACGTCACTGCTCTGAGTGAGATAGCCAGCATGGCGGCAGCCGGGGAACAATAATACAACGGAGATAATTTCGTTCGTACTCGGTGCAAAAAAATCCCCAAAAATATTTGTTGCTGCTATTTCAGTATTTCAATGTAGCTCTTTCCCACAGAGTGCATGTTGCCTCAGCCTTTACGTTCACTTTAAGGATTTGATTGGTTCATTCATATATACACGCTGGAAGAAATGCGTTCATGTGACGTTAACAATGGGAATGTTATTACTAGCGTGATGTCACAGTGTGGCATTAGAATGAAATTGTAACAATTGTTGCGACTAAGGTGAGAAAAAGTCAATCATGGAGGAAAGCCACGCCTCCAGATGGAATCTTTACATGACGAAACCGATCAAAATGTCCAGTCTCTATTTCAAAAAATAAAATTCCATATTTTTTTTTTTCAATTTGTTTTTTTTCTTCATTTTTTTATTTATATATCAAACGTATATTTTTATTATTCTTAAATAGAACATATGAAATAGAGACTCTTCCAGTCTAGGGATTCTCTTACTCTCAAAACTTGTAATCATAAATGCTGCAATAACAATACCTGTACTTCACAGAATGGAGAAATAACTATCCCGTCAACAGCCATAATGGAAGAAGAGGTCAGTGCTGAAGAATTACTCTCTGAGGAACAGGTTGCTATTGAGACCGTCGTCTCAGAAACTGAAATCCAGACAGCGACAGATTCCATTCCCACATCTCTGTCATCTCCTATCAGTACCATCGAGGCGGTCCCACTTACTATAGTAGAGAACACCCACAGAACTACCGTCACAACGACAGGTATGGTCATATCACATACTGTGCAAGGCCATTCAAGTAGGAAACTTCGTTTCTCAAAATCCGCCGCATGCTTCGAAATAAGGCAGCATGTATCTATTTTATTAGTGCAAATCCAGCCACGGTTGCAAAAATGACTACAGCAGTATCATTGTTAATTTTTGTTAGACAACAAAGAACATCTACTTACAGTTTTAAACAACCTGGTATTTGCTTTAACACTATTCGGAGCTGATATCCCTTATTGATATCTTTTACTGGGGGGTAATGAGTAATTTTGTTGAGATTTTGGAACAGAAAACCTCACATCACGAAATCAACACATTTTTTGGCAAGGGGAGGTAATTAGGTTTTTTGTTCAAACCAGCCAGAATAGGGTTATCGCCGCTGTTTGTGAACTATTTTTGGGATTCCAATGAGAACAAGATCTTTTGTTCCAGAAATAAACTGAACCATGTTTATCCATCAAACAGTAAAGTTCTTTCTTTTATTACATGTACATGATCATCTGTTATTTAGATCTGCGGTATAAATATATAAATATAAATTTCCCATACAGTTTTCTTCCAATTAAATTTTTTTAATTATAATATAATTATATTCTTACATTAATATTGGCTTGCGTGAGAATCAAACTCACGAATTAGGGGATACCGTCCCACTGCTCTACCAACTGAGCTACCGAGTCCAGTTGGGAACAGCTCACTAATTCAATCCAGTTCACAAGTACGCGGCATATCGCCACGATAACAAGTGAATTTAATGGATTGAATTAGCGAGCTGTTCCCAACTGGACTCGATAGCTCAGTTGGTAGAACAGTGGGACGGTATCCCCATAGTTGTGAGTTTGATTCTCACCCGAGCCAATATTTTCTGGCAGGGTGTTTCACAATGTAGGAATATAATTATATTATAATTTATCCCTGAAGATGACTGAATTTTTTTTTTTTATATAACATTGCTAGTTTAAATCTACCCAGTGTTTTAGATGAAATGCTCAGAAATAAAATTAACAGCTGTGACATTAAAATGTTTTCCATGTACAGGAATGACAATTGATAATCTACTTTATAAGAGATGTACTTGCATATAAGAAAAAAATCAATGGAGAATAGATAGTCTGGCAGGTTTTACATTCCTCTGAACAAAAGTGCTTGAGAAACAAACTTTCATATTTGAATGGCCTAATCTTCATATACTTTCAGCCCCTATTTGGAGTGTTCAAAATTTAGAATTTAAGATGGGACAATCTTTTTATATGCCCTGCTAACTTTTTT
This sequence comes from Hanleya hanleyi, assembly GCA_036873755.1. Classification (NCBI taxonomy): domain Eukaryota; kingdom Metazoa; phylum Mollusca; class Polyplacophora; order Lepidopleurida; family Hanleyidae; genus Hanleya; species Hanleya hanleyi. The sequence continues at coordinate 15,339 of JAVTVY010053908.1, forward strand.
GAAGCTGTGCGATATCTCCAGTTCCAAGCCATGGATAGGTACAAAACCTTGGCCATACCTTATCATTGAGGCAAAGAGGAACCCTATTCATTTTGAGGTCAAATGTCATGGTCAGTGTGGCTGGAAAACAGTAAATCATTGATAATGGTTAGATTTATGTTGTAAGTCTAGTTGAGATTGGTGATATTTTCTGAAGGATTGCATCTGGGCTCTCCAAATTCATCCTACATATGATTGATTGGGCCTCGGAGCATTGACTGTAAAAATGCAAAATAAAAAATGATAAAAAAGGGTGGGCAGATATTTCAGGGCAAGCAGTGATGCTGAGAAGGAAAAAAAAAAACCTGCATAGGTAGCTAATGACCGATTAGATTATTCAAGAAAGATGGAAATTCCTAATGCCTCAGAAAATGACGAGCGATTAGACCTGTTCAGTGTACTTGAATGATTGTGTGTATTCTTTCTCACAGCAGGTGACTCAGAACAGAGCAGTACGTCAGTACTGGCCACGCTAGCAGCTCTCGCTGAGGCAACGGCACCCATCAGCTCACCCAGTGAGTATAAAGTTTGTCTGTCATACAAGAAAAACTAGTATTTTGTTTTCCTTTTTGTTGTCCTTTTTCCAGTCATATAATTTTTGCGGATTCCACAAGTTATCATTTTTCATATTTCCATGTTCTGCACATGAACCACAAATTATCCACGTCCACAAATTATCTCTAAAAATGGCAATTATCCAGGGGTTGATATAACCGGTCGCCAGCTCACCAGTTGCGACCGTGATGCTGTTTTGGCGAGTACAGAATTACAGTCTAGTCGCCATTTGGCCCCTGAAACTTTTTGAACAAGTCCACATATTTTTAGCCAAAGTTTAATTGAGAACCATTTCCACTCCCAAAATATTGAATAGAAGATTGTCCACCCACAAATTAGGGGACTCAAACTATCAAGGTCCAGTGATTTAGTCACGAGCATTTCCGTGATCATGTTTCATTCCGAAAGTAAAAGCGTGTTGTTGTTGTAATCGCACTTGCCTTGTGCTCCTTATGGTGCCATTTGTACAGGTACTGTCTCCATAATAGGCTCTTATATATTACTACATATCCTTTGCTTTATCCTGGTGTCAGTTTTATTCAGTTCTGGTCAACAACTTCCAACTGTCCGTCATCAAAAATATCGTTTGCATTGATGCATTGACCATAAGAGCACATGGTAAATGCATGAAATTGCGGACTTGAGAAAAATCTGGAAGCGGACTTGGCAAATAGTTACAATAGTCAGTGTTCTTACTTGTATTTGTTACTTATAAGTCTAAAAGGTCAACAATCATCAGTTACAACAGGGAATATAATTTAAGAAAAATCTAGATAAACACAGGGAAACAAAAATTTTGTATTCTGATATATAAAAAAAATATATATTGTCTTGGCTTCTGGTGAATACCTTGGCTCCTAATTTGGCCAAGACCTCCAAAAGTAAGAATAACTCCGCCTGATAGGGTCTCCTGATGATGCAGAAAATTTTTACTTGTAATTGTCTGCATGAATTACCATTTTTCATGCATGTTCAGTCTCCAGGTACATAGCAATTTAATAGTGTTAGTTCAGATGAGAATTTGTTCTAAATATCGGGTTCTGTTGTTCAATGTTGTATTAAGTAAGTTGAATAACTCAAGAGTAATATGTTAAAATAAAGAAAGTAAAGCAACACTGTATCAGTTGTCGCTCAAAAATGGCCCCTAAAAAAATGTTTTGGCCCCCAAAAATTGTCAACTTAGGGGCCAATGGCTCCCTGGCAGAGACCAAACATTTCAACCCGTTATCTGATTCCAGTTCAATTAGTCCTCGTGTTAAATGAAATTTGACACAGAAGTTCTGCTCCCAACTTGAAAACAAGCTGGCAACGTTATTTGTCCACCAGTTCTAACCAACAAGGTCATGGTTAAAAATATATAGGTTGGGCGTAACCCTACCTATCCACCAAGATAATCTCTAAGCAAACATTTTGCTGGCCTGCCTGCCAAAGAACCTTTTTTTCCTGTAAATTTGAGTTCTCTCTATTCCAACCTATATACCCAAATTTCTGAGATAGGGTCGGGTTTACGCCCAACTGATTTCTAAGGACAGCCCAAAGTATCTACATATCTACATATACCGAGTCTGTGAGATACAACTACGAAAAAAGAAAAGAAAAAAAAACGTTGAGATCCTCAAAATCCCTGTTGATATTGTTGATGCTCTAGACCACTTGACCACCTTTCTGGATACTGCTATAATTTCATTTCTCTGATGGTATGAATATAATTGATTGAATTAAGGACAGTTTCCCCCCAAATTAAATTTAATTTTACTCCCACAACCCATATTCTTAAATAATGTACCTTCAACCTACCAACCCAAGTAAATAGAAAAAAAATCCAAAATATTTTGCGTGGGGAGGTTTAGTCCACACACATAAGTTTTGGTAGAGCTAGAAATATCAAAATACATGATCCTGTATTATTGGTTTCAATTCTGTGACAAAAGTATTCTGGATTTGGACCAGTGTGTTTTTCTCTTCATTTTTAACGTACTAACAGGAAAGTTGTTTCATCACTTCCACATTATAGTCTGGCACTACCATAGGTCACATGAGACAACTATTTGTCACTTCATATAGGAAATGTTACGCGGTTTTAACTGCCTCAAAACTTGATTATTGGCCGAGAATGACAATGTGACTAGCATAAATTGGTATTTGTCTGATTCAGACATTTTTCTCTGAATATGCAGAACCATCCATGGGACCGAAAATCATCCCCGAAGGCAACTTCTGTTAAACGTTTTGTGCAACTGCACAATTTTTTATGCAACCCATCAAAAACATTTCATTTACTGAAGATTATTGGTGGAAGAACTCCCTTTCAAGAGTTTCTTTCTCAACTTTTACAACCACCACTATAAATGTATTTTCTTTTCCAAACCCTAACAACCCACATAACTCAGATTATAAATCAGGCAAACCACCCATGTAATACGGAAGTTTCCATTCCGTCATGATAAGAGTATTTGCCCCTGTCCACCCGAGGACGTTTGAATCGGGGAGGACAAAATTCCATACAATGTATCCTTCATCTAGCAACGTTGTATTGTGACGTCAAGCAACAATCTGATATGGCGACAGCATCATGACGTCAACAAAGGACATTACGTATTATACTAATGATGTCACTGGCGTTACAATAGAAAATGTCGCCTTGAACGTGGATATGGCCAAATACAAAATATTACATTGACAAACGTGATCTGTCATGCCACCGAATCCAATTTTGAAGTTATTGGAATTGTGGTTTGCTCAATATATTGCACAGTTTTGATGACTACCTATCTCTTTTCATCTTATCCAGTCTACATTTTGTCCCCCCTGACTCAAGTGCCCACTAGCGGACAAGGGCAGTTTACTCGCACAGTCACAGTTCGAAGACTTCGCTGTTATATAACCTGTTTACCCACGACCCATATGTAAATATGTAAAGTGCCTTCTATGTCCCCCATTTACTTTTTTTCTGGGACAGCCCTAATGTAAATCTTGTGTTGCAGATACGAGTTCATCAGATGCCATGAACTGGTTAGAGAACCATGGTATCACAATGATCTCCACCAACGAAGGAAACATATTAGCCTCTGCCGTGGAGAGTGGCCAAAGTCTTACATTAACAGGTGAGCTGAACACAGATGCTGGGAAGCTCTTCGTCACAGTGGTTTCCCTACTCCTAGAGTGGATTACATTGTATACTGCAATAATCTATGGTCCAATTCAGTGGCTATGGAACGATCATGAACATTTGAAATTTATAGAATTAGCCAGAGTTCGCCTCCATTAAGGGAGTTTGTCAGACAAGTCTCTATCTTGAAGCGTCACGTTGATTGGTCAGCTACCAGTGATTCTATCACATGATCTTCTCATGGAAGCTTTCAGATCAATAGGGTCAGTGTGAGAGTTGTCGCTGGCCAAAATTATCAAGTAGGCCAAAATCAACGAACATGAAGTGGCAAACAGAGAATTTAATGGGATATTTGGTATTGTGCAAGTCCACCCTTCATGGCTGTTCCATTTAAAAAGGTATGGGAGGGGTGGAAGGCAGCTTTGAGTTACACCCCACCACCCATAGAAATTTTTTCTGCCTTCCCAATGTTGTAACATGCATTGAAGGGAATTTCCTCCTGTGACCCATAGAATAATATATTGAATGCCTTCCTCCCCTCCCATACCATTTTAAATGGAACAGCCCTTATTTGAACCTGTCCCGAGTGATTGAATGCTACATGTACACACGTCCTTTGTTTGTATTTTATCTCAGAGGCTGGTAAGTTAGCTATCAACCTCATCAAGCAACAGGCCATGGCGCAGAACTCAGAAGAGGAAACTGTGGTGACAGGAGAGGGAGATGCTGTGGTGGATAGTGCTATTGAGAATGTGGTGGGCGACGCTGGAACTCAGGTAGGTGATCAGACAAACATGGATGTTTAGCGGTCTCTTTTATCTCGTACCTTTATCCTTTATGGGCAAGGCTTTGGTGTAAGACCTCCCATTGAAAAGGTAATCCTGGACAAAAGACTGACAATACAACTTCCAGCAGATCCTTTGTCAATTATATTTTGTGAGTCTTACACCAAATCGTTGCCCATTTATGCTCCCATAGTTTAGGGTTATTTCCCCTACTCACTGATTAGTCGACTTCAGCTTGGGTATGTTTGGTAAGAGTTTATTCATTGTAGTAATATAACCCTGATAATGTTTTATCTCTCTGTTAATCCCATGATGCATTGTATTACCATGCCCACTCAATAACTGATCATTTATAGTGAAGTCTGACATCACCTGTATAACACAGCTTCTATTTAATTGAGTTGACTGGACAAGCACATCTTGACTTCACAGGTTCATACTTCATGTAAGGATCAAGGCACAATGCATACAATAGCCTAGCCACAACTGTTCCTATCAATAATGCCTTCGGTTGATAGTCACACATGTCATTCATTGATCTCCGTGTGCTATAACCCGTACCGTATAAAAGTTCATTTTGATGCTGCTTACCTGTTATTCTCGGAAAGCTAATTCCTTCTTTCCTACGCTTGTCGCTTTTATTAAACTTTCCGGCGCTGGTGATTAGCTGTACACGAGCCGTTTTCACATCGACCCTGACCTTCCCCATATTACAATAGACGCCATATTGTATAACTGCGTATGCGTATTGGCCCAAATACACGCAATATGGCATCTACCGTAATATGGGGAAGATCAGGATCGATGTGAAAACAGCTCGTGTACAGCTAATCACCAGCCCCGGAAACTTTAATAAAAGTGACAAGCGTAGGAAAGAAGGAATTACCTTTCCGAAAATAACGGGTAAGGAGCATCAAAATGAACTTTTATACGGTACGGGTTATAGCACACGGAGATCAATGAACGACATGTGTGACTATCAACCGAAGACATTATTGATAGGAACAGTTGTGGCTAACAACAATAGCCAAGTCTGAGGACAACAATGGATATAGACTCAGGGCTGTCTCAGCTGTAGAAAATAGATCCGAATGTGAAGTATCAACACCTAGCAGTAGCTGAGCTATCCTGCCTTGACAATGAAATTGATGTCATGTTACATAGGCAATGTCCGATTCATTATAATTGAACATTTAGTTGACATGGATTCGCAATGCATGATGGTCTTAAACACGGTAGGAAGGATGAAACATGATGTATTGCGATAGATGACTCGAGACCAGGTCTGAATTGATCTACAGCTTTCTGCTCCAATCAGAACGCTTCCCTTATTTGTCTTCCAGAAGGTGATAACGATCGTGTCAGAGGAGAGTCACATTCCAACGTCAGATTCTCAGGTCCTTGTTGAGGTAGCAGAGGAGATAACAACTGAGGAGATAACAGACACACAGGCAGCTGGTAGGTAATGGCGTGACCCTTTGATGAGGCCATGATGATGAAGTTGGTCTACAGAGAAGCCCTGCATATCTGTGAAGACCGATAGGCCATATGTAATCCCAAAAATACCGCATATTACCACCAGGCATGAGAGTCCTTGGTGGTGTAAATGACAATTTGGCACAAGTGAACTTTTAGGAAAATATTGATTGATGCATCGGTACAATGAAGATTCCTAAGATGGCGGCATTGCTGGGTATCGTGAAAACACGCATGTGCAATGAACCTGCCCTGCAGTCTCGTGCCTGGGGTGAATATGCTGCGCAGTAATGTGCGATACTTCTGGGATTACGATGGGGCTTATTTCCATCGCACATGTATGACAACCAAATGATTATTTAAATGAAATGCCAAAAATTATCCTCTTTATTCTGTGAAGCTATTACCCCAAAAGATGACATGTCGCACCTGCATGAGAACCACAGTCATGGCTGTCTTGTAATGTAAATGTGGTCGTGATGTGGTTACTATTGTCATGTAGTGTGGAAAGTGTCCTATTGAATGAGACCAGTGGCAATAAAAAATGGATAAAATCAACCCAAATTCTGCAAATGTCAACTGTACCATTTTTATTTTGGGATGAAAACATCAATACACTTGCTCTGTCGCTACTGTTGCTGTCAATAGCTACATTAGAGTAATATTTTTGTTCCATATATATCTTTTGTTTTGGCTGCGTAAATAAGTATCTTTCTGAGCAACATCAGTCAATAATCATATTCAGTTTGTTGATGTGAGCTAGCCCAGGCATCTGGCCCCATGGAGCTTGCATGGATTGGCCTGGAGTGAACACCCCAGCTCATGGCAAGAATTTAAGGGGGCCTCACCCATCTTGTCAGGAGAGGCACTGACTAACTCGGGCAGCCATGGGGTTCTCGAGTGTAAAACTGAATACGATCCTACTTGCAGCGTCCAGGGTGTGACATTATGAATATGACTGAACGATTGTCGAAAGTGACATTAAAGGGAACATAAAAAAGCAATTTTGGCGAAGGTCATTTCATATTTACATGTATTCTATTCATATGTAGGTGATAGCTCAGAACCACCTGCCAAACGGTTCAAGAAAGAGGAGGAGGAGGAAACTGCCGTGGACTTAGCAAAACTAATCCAGGTAACCGATTATCTCCCTTGTTCGAATTATTCATTGGGACTTTCATTCTGTCTCTGGCGGTGAAAATAAAATATGAATCCGAACTATGAACATCAGTTCTGGATATTGGTTATTTTATTCAGGTCAGAGAAGACACTTTCATAGATTTTTAGCTCACCTGTACAAAGTATATGTTGTGACCTTCACCTTTCCAACTATTTATTCGATCATTTACTACTCTCTGAATTATCATATCAAGGTAGACAGAAGTAGGCAGATCTACGTCTTCATGACTAGGGGTATCTGGACCTATAATCAATTTCAAATCGCTCTTTTAAAACTTTTTCAATATACTATATGCCAAAAATATTAAAATTTTAAAAAATGCCAGCTGACGACACCCACCTATTGTTGAAACTCGTTACCTCGAACACATTATGGATGACCTTGTGCAGGCATAAATCTGCTAGTTCCTTGGTTTGATACTGTACATATAAGCTTGACAAGATAACACCATATCCATTGTACATTTTTTCAATACATTTTACTGAGAAGCAACAGGATCTTGATAAAGTGATGTCTAGCACTGTAATATCACTTGTATTTATTTCACCATGTAAGCGTCCTGTCTGTGTCTTGTTTGCTGTCCTGGGTGTTATTTTGGGATGAATGGAGGTGTCTGCTTCCATGCTGCTTCAAAGATTTCTTCTTTGAAGTAGCAGGAATGCAACTAGGCTGGGTGAGGCTTTATTTGGTTCATCGCGATATGGCTGAAAGCGACGTTAAATTCTATTCACTCAATCCTTACATAGGCTATGGAAAAACCCTCACATTCGGAATTTATTTTATAGAAGATAACATTTTTTCTGACATTTTTACAGGTAAAGGGTAATATGATAGAGCCTGAAAATGACGATTTACGCCGACAGCTCGAGGAAGTCCAGCGACAGGCGCAAGAATACAAACAACAACTCATGCAAAAGGAGAAGGAAACCGAAGTGTATAAAAAGAGGCTCATTGCACTTACGCCAACGAAGAAATCGTAACACAAGCTTGGAGCCGGCCCACAGCATTTGTACATATTACCATATAGACATTGACAATAACCTTGTGCATATAGAATGTATACATGACCTATTTTATTACATATATATTGTTGATGTACATACTTGTATATTCGTACTACATTTAAAGCCACGCAAAGTTGGTTCTCAGGCACTGTGCTTCAAGAAATCCATGTTGACTGCCAGCTTTTCGCCTTTATCATCAAAACCTGTCGTTTTTACCTTTTATATTTAAAATAGAATGCGTTACAATGGGTAATGATCCAACACCTTTTCAACATTGTCGTGTATCTGACTATGCTTCAAGTATGACCAATGAAGTTGCAGGTCTCGAGCTCTCCAAGTCTTTTTGGGACAACCTGCAAAAGTCACGTCCAAACTGTGTAGACATAATGACAAACATACTTTAACATGGTTGTTAAATGATGAATGCCTGTTGAAGCATGGTGTTTATTTAATTTTTATCAGAGTTTTGATTTTAATTTTCCATTATTATTTTTTTGTTAACATCAAATGGTATATCTTGCCATAGGAGCACAGGACCCGAGAGGCAACTTTGCGAACCATGTAGAGGCTGAATTGTAAAGTTCAATCGGACTCTAATCCATTGAGTTAAGTAAAATGAATTTCACTCACCGGAAGTCGAGTGCATGTATTTGTAAATATTTTCTGCAATCCGCTGGATCTATTTTTGAATTGCCCATATTGGAGCTCTGGGGAATCCGGAAAAAAAATGCTGTATATCATTGACATAACTTATTGAAACACTGTATCATGCTTCCTATCTCGCTACATATTTTGTTTAACAGACACTGGTAATAGTCTTCTTGACACACCTAAGATGATAGCTCCGTAAATATTTTTATTTTCGATGTTTGAAAGCTCTTAACAGAAGTGTCACTATATGACCTCTTCAAAATTGATTGGCTATTCGAAGATGAATATCCATTTGAAAAGCAAATTAGAAATGTGTTACCGATACTGTACTTCTTCTAATTATTCAGATGACAAAACTCATTTTCAGTCATCTGTGGAGAGAAATTTCACTAGCTTAAATAACATATACATGCCACAGTATTTAGCTTCAGGGCTGTTCCAGAAAAAAGTACATGGGGGGGGGGGACAGAAGGCACTTTATTTTTGCCCCCACCACCCATGTCATGAAATATAATTTTACCCCACCACCCATATTATTGAATATAATATTTAACCAACATAACTGCCATTATGTTTATCCATCAGGCAACCACCCATGTAATTATATAACTGTTTTACCCCATGACCCATACATAAATATATAAAGTGCCTTCTGTCCCCCCCATGTACTTTTTTCTGGAACAGCCCTCAGTTGACTTTAAGAATATTTTTTTTCTGCTTCTAAGTTTAACAATGCTGTTTGAAAATCAGAAGAAAAATGGGTAATAGTAATTCAATCCACATTCAATCACCTCAAATTTTGGGGAAAAATTTAAATTGATGGCTCTAAGAAATTAATTTAAATCACCCTCTTAAAATCATTGATATAACAAAGAAATAGTGGATTATATGCATGATTTGAACCATTTGGTCAACTTCCTGATTGTGTTCTAATAGATTTGATAATCCCCCCAGATTTTTCACTTTCTGTTATTGAATTATCAAAGGAATTATCATATGCATTTTAGCATCATCAAAGGAATTATCATATGCATTTTAGCATCATCACATTTCAAGTTAAATGCTACACTAACGTTCCCTCATTTACCTTGACCAACTGAAGAGTAAATTGTTCAAACCAGGGACCATACGTGAAATCATATAGCCAATC
>JAVTVY010053909.1:0-26660 GCA_036873755.1 Hanleya hanleyi
CTTTATGGAAGAACTTATCCCTTCATGACATTGTCCAGTCCTGTGCATGGACGGCAATTCTACGTTCACTGATTTCTGTCCGAGAGATATGTCAGTACAATCAGATAGAGTGACCACGCTTGGGCCGCTGGTGGCTGCCCAGCACGTGGTCCAGTAACTTCCAAAAGGGGGGGGGGTATCTTCGTTCAGCGCAGCAAGTCCGTCAATCAGCCAGCTTGCTGCAACATCACATCTAATCAGCCATTTCATATGTCCACCATATTACATGATCACTTCAATAGGTCAGTCAGTCAGCCAACTTACAAGACCCGTCTCATCGGTGAGTATGGTTTAGGCATGGTTATTACTACACCCACTGCGTCTCCACGACCTGGGTTTTTCCTTCTATTGAGTATTGTGTACCACATTTACAATCAAGTTTTTGATTTTAATCCACGAGTACCCTCAGCGTCTTCGACCCGGGTTCTCTTTGGGTTAGTTTTAGTGTGCGGTAAGCCTATACAGTCAGCCCGCTTAAGGCATCATCACAGCTAATCACATGTCCTCCTTATTACATGATCTCCTCAACAGGTCAGCCTGTTGCCAACTCACAAGACATCTTTCAAGACCTGACACAAGGGTGAGTATTGGTTTTTAGGTATACTTTGTGTCAGTTTCAAGTTTAAAGTACAGAGAGTTTGGTGCATGAGGGCAATTATGACCAACTTACTAGATCATCTCAAGAGAGACAGCTGCTGTCAACTCACAAGTCATCTTACAAGAACTGACACATTCGTGAGTACTACTTTCAGGTTTGCCACTGTCAGCAACAGGGACTAAAGTACAGAGAGTTGACGTAAGACGGTTTGGGGACTAAAGAGTGGTATAAGATGGGCACCTTGTTTGCAATGATGGCGGAACAAACATGACCACATCTCGTCATACACTGATTACCACTCGAATACTCACAGCGCCACCGGCCCGAGTTCCTTCGTTGGGGGTAAAATTGTGCACCACATCCACGATCACGGCTACATGGATGAGTACATGCAACTATCCATTATGATTATTCCATGACTACCCACAGCGTCACCGACCAGGGTCCCTCTTGTCGAGTACTAGTGTGCCATGTCCGTGATCATCTCAGCGGTTACTCCGCCTGCTATTGGAACTACAACAAGGCCGAGGTGCCCACCTCCTTATGTTGGTAGTGAGGCATAGCAAAAGCAGGTATAGATTTGGGTCACAAATATTAAACATTTATAAACAATGTTAGTATTTGTAACCAAATCAAACCTGCTTTTGCTTTGATTACCCTCCCATCCTGCCCCTCACTCCACGGCCTTGCACACCACACGTCTCGGGCTATAAGAGTGAGAAAGAGGGAGATTATGGATTGGGCAGAGCTTAAGTATCCTAGCTGAGCTGAGAGAGCTCCCTAAGGGGAGACAACTTTTTCGTTTTCAACCATTTGTAGGATCTTCCTAAAGGGAGATAAGGCATAGCAAAAGCAGGTTTGATTTGGTTACAAATACTAACATTGTTTATAAATGTTTAATCTTTCCGTGTTTGACGCATTTAAGCTAACAAATGTTAATGATATCCGTGACAAAAATCGAAAGACCTTGTCCATATGTCCGCATTAATTCCCCTCATGCATAAAATAAACAAAGGTTTTGCTTTTGTTATCTCGTGTGTAGCTCAATTCGGAAAGGGTTTCAGCGCTCTTGTTTCACTAGGGGCGTATTGGCGCAGAGAACTTTCGGTAAGTGTCAAAGGCGCTCACAATTAGTTCAGGAATTAAATATTCTATTCTTCTAGGAAATTATCTTTCTAATGTTCATATTTATTGCTCAAATCTACACCTGCTTTTGCTATGCTTTTATCCTCTTTTAGGAGAATCTTTGCAGAATAAAAGTGACCTCCCTTTAGGGAGCTCAGCTAGTTTACTCTGCGCATGCGCCCCATGAAGTCGTCCTCTTTTTATCCTGCATCTGTCGCGTGTAGACGTGTTTGAAAGGAGTTCCTGTTAGGTTTTCGCTTTAGACGTAACATAGGGTTATTTCTGGAGCTAACTACTAGCAGATTTATATTGGACAATGTCTGATCAAACATTCCCTGAAAATTCCAAACGTTGCCGTTCCTGACGGCATTCTTGGTCTATTTTGGATTCTCATTCGACCTGCTTTTCGCGCAAAGGACATTTATGCTGTGGGCAGGTCACCTAGCTGTTTGGTACGTTTGGACTGGGACGATACTACCTGGCGAAATTACGCCCAGGCGAGCAAGCGTTCCTTCTACGGTCATCGGGAAGATCTACCTGGGTCGCACTTGGAAGTGTCCCGTCTTCTCAGCTCTAGCATGTCCCCCCAAGTGGAATACCAACATTGTTTATAAGTGTTTCATATTTATTCTACGTGTCTGTCCCAAAAAACAGCCTGTATACGACCAGGGAGGACACGCGTATACGCACGTGGCCTACCATTCAGCTGCCGTTTATCCCCAGCATAGAAAAGTCGATACAGGACTGTTCTCGCCTGGCGGGGAAATATAGAGCGGTGTAGAACACTTGTCTGTCGAAACGTTCGTGGTGATAACCAGATTAGAGAGGAACACGCTATATTCACGAGCCTTTAATTCACAGTCAAGCAGGTGGAAATTGACAACTCGACTCTACCCCTGTCATCACGACATCAGCGACTCGTCTGACGGCTCTGGGACAAAGATCAAGTCTGGATTTACGCAATCATCCGCCACTGCTTCTGGGACAACAAAGACAGTCTCTAAGTGGCGGTCTGCTTCAACATTAAGAGCTACCATCGCATATCGACCTTTTGTTATCGGGACCGGACAAAAGGCCTTTTCTTCTGCATCGAGTACTCATCCTTGGCCGTTTGTTTCTTATTCAGATCAGCACAACGGGCTTCGGCATCGCCTCATCGGTCAACCTCAGTTGATGTCCATCCACAGCCCAGTACATCAACACTATGGGCCCCGGCTTCATCCAATCAATCGACTACAGCTGATGTTCATCCAAAGCTTAGTACTCTGCTACAACGGGCTTCGACTTCACCCCAACGATCTAAGCCCCGTCTTGCTTCTACGACTGCTTCGTCTAAAACAGTTTCTCGAGCTACAGCATTGTATGAAAAAAAAATAATCTACATGATTTTGATTACCATAATTAACTGGATGATCAAATTGATCTAATACATATGAGGCGGACTGATAAGAATTTGACCTCAAATTTGGTGGTGATTCACCATTGAACATTGATTTCATGGATTTTATTGAGAAACACCAGTTATCTCCTAGTATAGAAACATTTGATTGGTCAGTTCAAATTTTGAAATGAAATGAGGTAATTTGTGACCCAAATCTATACCTGCTTTTGCTATGCCTTATCTCCCTTTAGGAAGATCCTACAAATAGTTGAAAACGAAAAAATTGTCTCCCCTTAGGGAGCTCTCTCAGCTCAGCTAGGTTACTTAAGCTCTGCCCAATCCATAGTCTTCCTCTTTCTCTATTTGTACCTCCTCAGTGTGGTGCATATCAGGAAGTGTCCTATAGAGTGCTGGTTTGGTTGTTGTTGTTGGTTTTGACCTTCGGTTATACCTTTGCTAAACTTGTACTTTCTATTGCTGTATTCTTGGACAATCATGTCTGAGATTTCTATCCCGGTTGTTTCTAATTCTTGTCGCTCGTGTGGGCAGTTTTGGACTCGCTTAGATGCTCACACGGTTTGCTTTTCGTGTAAAGGTCACTTGTGTTATCGGCAGGCCACGTGTTCAGAGTGTCAATCTTGGGATACTTTTACCTGGAGGAACTATGCCCAGGCGCGACGGGCATATTTATTGCATGCTACTGAAGACCCGGTGTTATCGGAGGACGATAGACGTCAAAATGAGATTGCGTTAGTTGGGGATCTGAAATTTAACGAGGACCTCGTGGGACCGTCGCACGAGGAGATAGCGATCATATTCTAGACAGTCTGGCTTCTACTGGTAAAGCTTTGTCTGGGGTTACTGTGAAACCAGTTTCTTTGTTCGGGACAACAAAGGTCTCTGGCCCCAGGTCGGGTTTGCCTGAGCGTTCTATTGTTACCAACGAACAAAAGATTTCTGCTTCACCGCGTGTCATTTCTCCTAATCCTTTGTCAGTCGGTCTATCTTTGGCCGGTTCTTTCAAAGAGAAAAAACATTATCGATTGTCGACTTCACCTTTACGGTTTAAATCTCGTTCTTCCTCTGTTGTTTTATCTAAAGCAGCTCTTCGCTCTATGGAGGGTCGTTCGGACTCTACTTTGAATTATCAAATTATCAAAACAGCCTCCGGTTTCTACGTTTGTTGACCCGTCACTTCGTCGTTCCCGTGCTTCCAAACGACACTCTTGTACATCGCAACGCCGTTCACGTTCTCGTTCGCCTGTACGTCGTTTTGTTTCTCCGCCTCGACGTTCTGTTACGCCGTCTCATCGTTTTCATACGCCTGTACGCCGTTCTCATTCACCTGTTCGTCGTTCTCGTTCTCCTGTTCGTAGAGTTCGTACACCGAATCGTCCTAGTACTTCTTTACGGCCTTCCCGTTCTCCGATACGCCGTTCTCGTACTCCTGTTCGACGTTCCCGTACGCCTCCATGCCGTTTGCCACGTCGTTCTTCCTCACCTCCCCGTCGGGGTCGTCAAGTTCGTCAGTCGCAGACTCCGTTTCTTGATCAATCTTTTGATCGGTTATTGTCTACTCTCGCCGTCGACACGTCGTTCATTCTCCCGAAGCGGTTTCGACGTCTTCGTCTGATAGTCAAGATTCTTCTTCTTCTGCGGATAGTTCGAAGGATTCGTCTAAGATGCCTTTTGCTGATACAATGGCAGCGCTTTTGGCTCTCGTTCCAGACATGCCCGTTTCTTCTAATGCTGTCTCTTCATCTGCTCGGGTTAAATGTCCGACAGCGGCTTCTTCCGCGTTCACGTCTACGTCTACTAAGACCCCTCTCACGTGTGCTCCGTCTCCAGCTTGGGAGTCTAATTGTATTGGGTTTGATCGTCAATTGGAGGAGGACAACAAGTTTAAGAAACCCTTTTTTTCTTTTTACCAACTTCATGATAACGTTCTTCCCGACAAACGTGATCGTGATTTGAGTCGGGTTTCGAAATCATCTAAAGCAACTATCAAAGTTGTTGATAATGTTATGGAGATGTTGCTGGCAATGCAACGTATTACATCTTTCGCGGATTGGTTTCTGTTAGCTACTTCGGCTTCGGCTTCTTTGTCTTCTGGTCGTCTTACCTACTTACAAGCTTTCATTGACACACTCAATGTAGCTAACCGTCATGTCATTGAGGCGAGTGCTTTTTCTTGTGTTTCTCTTCTTCATGCTCAGCGTAAAGCGTTGCTTCAGTTTGTCAAGCCTGACGTTCCATACTTTGTGAAGGATCAACTGTTACAACAGCCGTTATCCTCTAAGTTTGTTTTCAACAATGCTATCGAGTCCGTCATGCCTAGTATTCGTGAGGAACGGACTTCTCGTTTGATTTCTGCTGCGGCTCGGCGTCCTGCTTTTTCCGTGGATCGGAAGCCTAACCGGAATCGTGTATCCAAGCCTACCCAACGTGAGGTGTTTCCACATGGTAATTTTCGTGGTTTCGACAAGCCTCCACAAGCCCGTGGCCGTCGTTCCACCCGTGGGAAATTTTCCAGACGAAGGGGTGCTTCCAACAAATGACTATCCGTTTCCCGTTTCCCATCATACCAGATATTTTCAGCTGCCCGCCTTCCGCCCTTTCAATCATCAGGTCGTCGGCGGCCGTTTACAACATTTCTGGGAGAATTGGCAGCTTATAACAGACGACGACTGGATTATCAAGACATTGAAGTATGGTTTCCTCTTCAACTTTCAGTCCCAGCCCAGACTCGTATCTCGGCCTCGTCCTTTTCTACTGCCAGTTCCCGCAGGACACGTGCAGACGCTTCTGTCCTCTGTCGCCACGCTCATCGCCAAAGGTGCCGTCAGAGAGCTGCCACATGCCGAAGACAGCGTCGGTTACTACAGTCATGTCTTCCTTGTCCCGAAGAAAGATTCGGACCAGATGAGGATGATTATCGACCTCAAGAGATTAAACAAGTTTCATCTGATCATACCACCTCATTTCAAGATGACGTCGGTTTCATCGATTCGGGCCCGCGTACATCACCGGGATTGGTTGGCCTCAATCGATTTACAGGACGCATATCTCCATATTCCTATTCATCCTGGTCATCGGCGATTCCTTCGTTTCACCATCAACGATCGTCGGTTCGAGTGGCAAGTCCTCCCATTCGGAGTCAACATCGCTCCATGGCTTTTCACCCGTATCACTTCACCAGTCATGGCGTTTCTCCATCTACGGGGCATTCACATCGAGGTTTATATAGACGACATCCTCTTGTGGGCTGCGGACAAGTCCCTACTCAACGCGCAGATCCGTTTCACTCTGCTTGTTCTACGTCATCTCGAGTTTATACCTCACCCTCAGAAGTCAGAGTTGGTTCCAGCGCAAATTCGCCGTTACATCGGGGCTGTGTTCAATACTCGTCAACAACTGATGCGCCCCCCAGAGGACCGGTGGACCAAAATTCAGGTGTTGATACTAAGGTTTTTGTCAACTTATCAGACTCGTCAGCAGTGGCAAAGCCTTCTGGGTTTACTCACTTCCACGCAGGGCCTTACCCGTTACGGTCGTCTCCGGGTTCGGCCGCTGCAGTACCATCTGTTTCCTTATCTACAGACGTCATCCCTCAATCCTGCTGTTCCGGTATTGACGTCTCTACATCCACATCTGATTTGGTGGCAGTCCCGCCACAACGTCATGCGGGGAGTTCCATTCCGATTTCCTCCTCCGGATCACCATCTCTACACCGATGCTTCCGAGACCGATTGGGGAGCCCATCTGGACGGTCTGGAGGTGTCCGGCAGATGGTCGAGTTTGGATGCCAGACTTCACATCAACCTTCTGGAGATGAAGGCAGTCATCCTAGCAGTTCAGCATTGGAGTTGGCGTCTCATGAATTCGTCCCTTCTCATCGCTACGGACAACTCTACGGTCATTGCTCACATCAACAAGATGGGTACCACCCGATCTTTCTCAACGTTTCGTCTGGTGTGGGATCTTTACGACTGGGCTCTCATTCATCACTGTCATCTCAATGCTCGCCATGTCCCGGGTCGGCTCAATATCTTAGCGGACCGCCTGTCTCGTTCCGACACCGTCCTTCAGACCGAATGGCAACTTCATCTGGAGGTTTTCCGTCAGATCTGCAGCATCTGGGAGACCCCCTTGATCGACCTGTTTGCGACGAGGAACAATGCGCAGCTTGCCCTCTTCATCAGTCCGATTCTGGACTCGCAAGCCTTCGCCATCGACGCTCTTTCAATCAACTGGGACAACTTCCTGGCTTATGCCTACCCACCCATGGCCCTGATTCAGGAAGTTCTTCAAAAGATTTCTCAACACGACTGCGTCGTTCTGCTCGTGGTTCCGTGGTGGCCTCGTCGTCAGTGGTTTACGGTTCTGGTTCCACTTCTCACTGCTCCGCCACGTCGTCTTCCAGTTTGGCCCAGCCTGTTGCGTCAACCTCACGGGATATTTCATCACAACCCGCGGTGGCTCAACTTACACGTCTGCAGACTATCCAGAGTGCACTCACAGTCCAAGGATTTTCAGCAGAAGTTGCACAGACGATGGTTTCAGCCAATCGATCTTCCACATCACGGCTCTATCAAGCGAAATGGGCCTATTTCGTCTCCTGGTGCCGAGAACGTGATGCCGATCCCGACTCTGCCTCTATTTCCTTAGTAGCTGACTTCCTCCTTCACCTTCATCGTGATAAGAAGTTTCAAATCAGCACCATTGAGGGGTATCGGTCTGCTTTGGCTAGGGTTTGACGTCTTTCTACCGGCATCGACATTAGTCTAAACGACAATATCTCTGCTATCCTACGGGCTTTCGCCTTACAGTCTCGCCGTACTCGCCAGCTGTTACCGAAGTGGGATATTGGTGTGGTTCTTTGTGCCCTGATTCGTCCGCCTTTCGAACCATTACAGTCCGCCTCTCTTAAAGCTGTTTCCTACAAGACTGCTTTTCTGGCGGCTTTTGCTTTAGCGAGTTTCTGAACTTCACGCTCTGGAGAGATCATCTCTGACCTGGACGGCGGATCGGTCTCGCATTTCCTTTCGTCCCGTCCCTGAGTTCATCGCCAAGAATGAGGCTGTGCGCCAAGGTCCGTGTGCTCAACGTTTGTACTCCATCCCTGCATTATCAGACTTTGTTCGTGACCTTGAGGACGACTTACTGTTATGCCCTGTACGAGCCATACGTCACTATCTTACTCGTACCGATCCTGGTTGGGGCTCTCGTCGTCTATTATTCCTGTCTCTTCAGCCATCCGCAGTGCGTAACATTACCAAGAATACTATTGCTTCTTGGTTGAAGGAGACCATTAAGTGGACATATCAACTTGCCATTGACGCTCCCCCACTTTTGTCCTCTGCTTCTTCCCATGAAATTCGTGCCATCGCTACCTCATGGCCGTTATGGAAGAACTTATCCCTTCATGACATTGTCCAGTCCTGTGCATGGACGGCAAATTCTACGTTCACCAATTTCTATCTGAGAGATATGTCAGTACAATCAGATAGGGTGACCACGCTTGGGCCGCTGGTGGCTGCCCAGCACGTGGTCCAGTAACTTTCAAAAAAGGGGGGGGGGGGCATTTTCGTTCAGCGCAGCAAGTCAGTCAATCAGCCAGCTTGCTGCATCATCTCATCTCTCAGTCATATCATATGTCCACCATACTACATGATCACCTAAGAGAAGCAATAGGTCAGCCTGCCAGCCGCCAACTCACAAGTCATCTTTCAAGGCCTGACACAAGGGTGAGTTTTGGTTTTCTTTTTTTAGGTATACTTTGTGTCACTTTCAGGTTTAAAGTACAGAGAGTTTGGTGCATGAGGGCAACTATGACCTTTCTTACTAGATCATCTCAAGAGAGACAGCTGCTGTCAACTCACAAGTCATCTTACAAGAACTGACACATTCGTGAGTACTACTTTCAGGTTGCCACTGTCAGCAACAGGGACTAAAGTACAGAGAGTTGACGTAAGACGGTTTGTGGACTAAAGAGTGGTATAAGATGGGCACCTTGTATGCAATGATGGCGGAACAAACATGACCACATCTCGTCATACACTGATTACCACTCGAATACTCACAGCGCCACCGGCCCGAGTTCCTTCGTTGGGGGTAAAATTGTGCACCACATCCACGATCACGGCTACATGGATGAGTACATGCAACTATCCATTATGATTACTCCATGACTACCCACAGCGTCACCGACCAGGGTCCCTCTTGTCGAGTACTAGTGTGCCATGTCCGTGATCATCTCAGCGGTTACTCAGCCTGCTATTGGAACTACAACAAGGCCGAGGTGCCCACCTCCTTATGTTGGTAGTGAGGCATAGCAAAAGCAGGTATAGATTTGGGTCACAAATATTAAACATTTATAAACAATGTTAGTACTTGTAACCAAATCAAACCTGCTTTTGCTTTGATTACCCTCCCATCCTGCCCCTCACTCCACGGCCTTGCACACCACACGTCTCGGGCTATAAGAGTGAGAAAGAGGGAGATTATGGATTGGGCAGAGCTTAAGTAACCTAGCTGAGCTGAGAGAGCTCCCTAAGGGGAGACAACTTTTTCGTTTTCAACTATTTGTAGGATCTTCCTAAAGGGAGATAAGGCATAGCAAAAGCAGGTTTGATTTGGTTACAAATACTAACATTGTTTATAAATGTTTAATTTTTCATTGGCTGCGTGACTGCCTTCCAAGACCATGACTTCTCCGTTCACCCATGCATTACCGATCGTCCCTCGTTCAGATCCCGCAGCGACTCTTTGGACTCCGGCTTTACATCAACCTACAGTTTCTGCCTCGGTCGATTTCTGGCATCTTGATGTTAGTAACGATAAGATTCTACCTCTCGGGCGCCGTGACGCCGTTCCCGATCACCTCGTCATTCCAGATCTCACGAAGCCGTTCTCAGTCACCACCTCGCCAGCGAGTTTCTGTTTGCGGAACTCTACGGATCGGTTGCGGATCAACGTATCACAACCATGTCATCCACTTCATCGTCTGTTGTCTGTCAACTCTTCGCGTCCCATTCCTGCCACGCCGCAGGTTGCGGACCAGTCTTCCCCTATTGCATCTACGTCTTCTCATCGGGGCCTCAACGATGTTTCACCTGATCGTCATTCGTCTTCTGCATCATCTGCCTCCACCGGACGCCAACTCTGTTGACAAGGGTGCGTTTACATTTGCGAATAAGATGGCGGCACTGATTGCTCTCGTTCCTGAGATGCCCGAGGCTTCAAGTACTGTCTCTACTTCTACTCGTTCTAGACGCAAGCGTGTGATAGCGGCTTCTTCTGTCGTTTCGACCGGACCTTCGTCGACGTCAACTCTAACTTCCTGTGATCCGTCTCTGGAATGGGCGTCCATATTTACTTCTTACGACCATCAACTTGAGGACGACGACAAGTTTAAGAAACCTACGTTCACGTTTTACTAACTCCACGATGGTATTCTCCCAGACAAACCTTCTGTACCGGACCGCGATTTGGATCTAGTATTGAAGTTTTCCAAGCTGCCCTCCCTTAGCCTCTCCTCCTAGGAAGTTGATCGTCTTCAGATGTTTCTCACCTTTCAGCGTATTACGTCGTACACCGACTGGTTCCTGTCCGCCACAGCTCGACTCGCGTTCGATCCTGTCATCCGTCCGCATGATGGATCGACCGGTCACCACACCTACCTACCGGGTTTTCTTGACACGTTGAACAAGACTGTCATGTCATCGAGGTTGGCGCCTATTCTTATGCTTCTCTCCTTCAGTCTCGGCGCAAAGCATTTCTGCACATCTCCAAGGCCGAGGTTCCGGTTTCAGCTAGAACCCAACTGATGCACCAGCCGTTGACTTCTAAGTTCGTGTTCAACAACGCAATTGAGTCTGTCATGCCTGGTACGTGAGGAAAGGGCGTTAAGATCGAGAGCTGCCTCAGGCCGAGGACAGCGTCGGTTTCTACAGCCATGTCTTCCTAGTTCCGAAGAAGGATTCCGACCAAATGCGCATGATCATCGACCTGAGACGGCTCAACTAACTTCACCTGTCACCACCTCCTCATTTCTAGATGACGTCGGTTTCATCGATTCGGGCCCGTGTACATCACCGGGATTGGCTGGCCTCCATCGATCTGCAGGACGCATATCTCCATATACCCATTCATCCTCGTCATCGTCCTACGCTTTACCATCGCTGGTCGACGATTCGAGTGTCAAGTCCCCCCGTTCGGAGTCAACATCGCCCCATGGCTCTTCACCTGCATCACCTCACCATTCATGGCTTTCCTCCATCTACGGGGCATTGACATCCTCATTTGGGCGACGGACAAGTCTCTCCTCAACGTCGAGATCCGGTTCACCTTGCTCATCCTTCTACATCTCGGGTTCATTCTTCACCCTCAGAAGTCCGAGTTGGTACCGGCACAACTTCGTCGCTACATTAGGGCAGTCTTCAACATGGTCCAACTGGTACGACCCCCGGAAGACCGGTGGACCAAGCTTCAGACGTTGGTACTCCATATACCCATTCATCCTCGTCATCGTCCTACGCTTTACCATCGCTGGTCGACGATTCGAGTGTCAAGTCCCCCCGTTCGGAGTCAACATCGCCCCATGGCTCTTCACCTGCATCACCTCACCATTCATGGCTTTCCTCCATCTACGGGGCATTGACATCGAGGTATACATAGATGACATCCTCATTTGGGCGACGGACAAGTCTCTCCTCAACGTCGAGATCCGGTTCACCTTGCTCATCCTTCTACATCTCGGGTTCATTCTTCACCCTCAGAAGTCAGAGTTGGTACCGGCACAACTTCGTCGCTACATTAGGGCAGTCTTCAACATGGTCCAACTGGTACGACCCCCGGAAGACCGGTGGACCAAGCTTCAGACGTTGGTACTACAGTTCTTGTCATCGCCTTCACAGCCCCTTCATCTCTGGCAAAGTCTTCTAGATCTTCTCACATCCACCCAGGACCTTACTCACTTCGGGCGTCTCCAAGTTCGGCCGCTGTAGTACCATCTTCATCCATACCTTACCTGGGATGTGATGGCCGAGTGGTTAAGGCGTTGGACTTAAAATCCAATGGGCAATGCCCGCGCAGGTTCGAACCCTGCTCGCAGCAAGTGAAATTTTAAAAACAGCTGTCATCCCTCAATCCTCAAGTTCCGGTGTTGATGTCTCTACATCCACATCTGATTTGGTGGCAGTCCCGTCACAATGTCATGCGGGGAGTTCCTTTCCTATCACCGGCTCCAGATCGCCATCTCCACACCGATGCTTCCGAGACAGGTTGGGGGCCCATCTAGACGACCTTGAGGTGTCCGGCAGATGGTCGACGTCGGATACCAGACTTCATATCAACCTTCTGGAGATGAAAGCATTCATCTAAGCAGTCCAGCATTGGCGCTCTCTTCTGGTGAATTCGTCCCTTCTCATCGCAACGGACAACTCGACCGTCATTGCTCACATCAACAAGATGTGTACCATCCGATCCTACTCGACATTTCGTCTGGTTTGGATCCTCTTCGACTGGGCTCTACAACATCACTGCCATCTCACCGCTCGCCATGTTCCGGGTCGGCTCAATGTTCTAGAGATCGCCTTTCTCGTCCCGACACCGTTCTTCAGACCGAATGGCAGCTTCACCCGGAGATCTTCCAATTCATCCCCAGCATCTGGGAGTCCCACTTGATCGACTTGTTTGCGACGAGGAACAATGCACAGCTCTCCCTCTTCATCAACCCGATTCTGGACCCTCGAATCTTCGCCATCGACGCCCTATCGATCAGCATATGCCTACCCTCCCATTGCCCTGCTTCAGGAAGTTCTACAAAAGATTGCTTAGCACGACTGCGTCATCCTTCTCGTCGTCCCGTGGTGGCCTCGTCGACTGTGGTTTCCGGCTCTGGTTCCTCTTCTCACCGCCCCACCACGCCGCCTACCAGCTTGGCACAGCTTGTTGTGTCAACCTCACGGGATAGTCCACCACAACCCCTTGTGCCTCAACTTGCACGTCTGCAGACTATCCAGGGTGCACTCACAGACCAAGGATTTTCAGCAGAAGTTGCAGAGACGATGGTGGACATACTTCGTCTCCTGGTGTCGAGGCCGAGGCATCGATCTCGACGCTGCCTCTCTTCCCATAGTAGCGGACTTCACCTACACCGAGATAGTAAGTTTCAAATCAGCACCATTGAGGGTACGCTGATAAACAGCTTGTATCACTGACGTCCCTGCTCTCCTTGTTCCCCCCGCTGATTCACATCGCCAAGTTCGCGCCTCTTGGCCGTAAGGGGGCGCTCTGCATAGGCCAACCACCAATGACCAATGAAAAACACTCTTACGGAAGAGTCTTGGCAATATGAGTTGTCTCCCTTTTCAAACGTTCATATGTCGTTAACGGCAAAACCTGTCAATAAACGGACGGCAAAACAGCTCTAATTACGTTAATTTCTGAGTTAAGAGTGAACAGGTTTTTGGATAACTTCCTCCATTGTTTAGTAAGGTTCGTCAACTGATTGAAAACATTTGTTCACTGATACCTTCAAATAATCAACAAATAAATCCCTGTAAATGTTATGAATATCCCACTGATAAGACCACGCTTTATCGTCATGAGTATATAAGGAGATCAAGCTGCATAGAATAGTAACGTGAAAACACCGTTCAATTGTTTCAGATTTTGAATTGAATGTTGACTGTTAATAAAGCCTGGGAAAAGTTCCTTTGAGAGATGCGGTTAGAGGGCGTGTCGCTGTCAAAATATTGGCATGGCTTCCACATTACGTTAGAGTAGTGATCTCACTATCATGAAGGCATGACGTAATTTCGGTCACGTGAGGTAGTTAGCCAATCGTGGTTAGTATGAGAAATCTGGTTATCTCCGAGCTATTACGGCACAGCGATTGGGTAGCCAGATAAAGCGCCCCCTTACGGCCAAGAGGCGCGAACTTGGCGATGTGAATCAGCGGGGGAACAAGGAGGGAAGGGACGCCAGTGATACAAGCTGAATAGTATGAGCGTACATTGAGGGGTACCGGTCAGCTTTAGCCAGGATTCTGCGTCTATCGACGGGCATTGACATTAGCCTGGATGACAAAATCTCTGCCCTCCTACGTGCCTTCGACACAATAAGAAGACCATTAAGTGGACATATCTACTCGTCCTCGTCGCTCCCCCACTTCTGGCCTCAGTATCTTCCCATGAAATACGAGCCATCGCTACATCATGGCCATTATGGAAGAACTTTTCCATGGATGACATTGTCCAATCCTGTGCTTGGAGTGCTAATTCGACTTTTACCGACTACTATCTGAGAGACATGTCAGTACAAATAGATAGTGACCCACGCTAGGGCCGCTGGTAGCTGCCCAGCATGTGGTCCGTTAGTTTCCAAAGGGGGGGGGAGGAGGATAGCACCGATCGCCGCAGCAAGCCAGCCAGTCAACCAGCTAACAAGACCCGACCCATCGGTGAGTATTATTCAGGTACATCCATGTCGGAGAAGAAGGGACTTAAGAAGAGACGTGTGAGACGGCGATGGCACTATGATCAGCTGGTCCTCTAGTATTCAGATTCAGAAGCCGGTATGTACATGACCGTTCTTACCGTCTCACTAGTTTTTACACTCTGAGATCCCTAAGCTTCTTTACGACACGGGAATCCTCTTAAGAGTTTAAAAAATGCACCACATCCACGATCACCTCAGCGGTTACTCTGCATGAACTCAGGAACTACAATAAGGCCGAGGTTCCTACCTCCATCTGTTGGTAGGTAGTATGGCATAGCAATATCAGGTGAAGATTTGAGCAATAAATATGAAACATGAAATATGATTTATTATCAAATCAAACCTGCTATTGCTTTGATTGCCCAACCCATCCTCCCCTCACTCTACGGCCTTGTACAAAACACACCTTAGGCTGCAGTAGAAAAAGAGGACGACTTCATGGGGCGCATGCGCACAGTAAACCAGCTGAGCTCCCTAAAGGGAGGTAACTTTTATTCTGCAAAGGATCTCCTAAAGGAGGATATAAGGCATAGCAATAGCAGGCTTGATTTGATAACCAGCATTGTTTATAAATGTTTCATGTTTACAGGATCTGTCGTTTCATGTAGAACATATAAACAGGGTAGTTTTCCAAACAAATATACTGGAATAGTTCACAAATATATTATTCACAATAATTGCGGGTGCCTTTGGTAAAATTGAAATCGAGGTGACTACTTACAGGAAGCAGCTTTTTATTCCTCTACAGTTAAAGAGCGGCAGTTATTCAAGGTGAGATCAGACACTTTTTGAAAAGGGCTATATCTACGTTGATAATAATGTAATTCCCCTGTTTATCAATCTCAGCGCTATTAGTTTAATAAATTGTCATTGGACACTACTCGATTTAGACGAGAAGGGGCTCCCCTAGTCTGGGAAACACCTTACTCTGTTCTTCGATTTTAGCCAACCGTTGACAGTTCATATCGACAATGTTGACAGTCTCAGCCATGGGACTACTACAGAGTAAAGGATGGGTTTATGAACTTCAAGGCGAGAAATTAATTCTTCAGGTGCTCGGATATAATAACGATGATAGGGCTATATCAGGTCATCAGATAAGGGGTGGAAACAATGAGTACTGGCAATTTCCGATCTATATTTGCAGAGGTCCAAAGAAATAGTCCACGAGAACGCTTGCAGAACTTCATTGAAGTACATTCAGACGCACAATTCCCGGATTTCAAGTAATGTTTGTTTCTCGAAGTCCATTCGATCATACAGATGTACAGTCAACGGCCAAATGAGAAATGCAGTTTTGAAAACAAGCTTATATGTTCATCCATTTACTCATGACAATAAATACAATGCATTCAGGCAATGGAGGGGTTCGGCCCCCCAAAGCGGGTGAAGGGGGGAAAGACCATTTTGCCCCCTTTGGTGACTAAGTACCTTGAAATGGGTCGAAATTAGTAGAGAAGCGTCTGAAACCTCAAAATTATCCGGGGGAGTACCCCCGCACCCTCTTTTTCCCCTTCACAGGGTCCAAAGTTATCGTGACTAGTTTTAAATTGCAATTTCATGGAAAGTGAAAATTTCTTCCCATTGTTTGTTGTCCCCCACTTGCAGAGCGTCTTGACATCAGTAAGAGGACGGTTGGGATTGCTTTTCAGTTACCTGCGTAATCCGAGATGGCTGCCATCAGCCATCTTGGATTTCAGCACTACACATTTCTTGTCCGACCAATAACTCGAGAACTATTCAACCAATCGACTTTAAACTTGGAGAGTGACTTGACATCGGTGAGAGGACGGTTGGGATTGCTTTTCATTTACCTGTGTAATCCAAGATGGCCGTCATCAACCATCTTGGATTGCCAGCAGTTGAATCTTGACACATTTCTTGTCCGATCGATGGCCACCATCAGCCACCTTGCATTGTCAGGTCTTTACTTGTACACATTTCTTGTCCGACCAAAAGCTCGAGAACTATTGAACCAATTGACTTCAAATTTGGAGAGTGTCTTGATATTGGTGAGGGAACGACTGACATGTTTTTCAGTTACCTGTGTACTCCAAGATGGCCGCCAGCCATCTTGGATTTCAGCAGTTTTATCTTGTCCGGACAGTAACTCGAGAACGATTGAACCGATCGAATTTTGAGAGTGGCTTGACATCGGTGAGAGGACTGGAATTGCTTTTCACTTACCTGCATAATCCAAGATGGCCACTGTCAGCCATCTTGAATTTTAAGCGCTTGGCTCTTGTCTGGGCAATAAATCGAGAATAATTGAACTGATCGACTTCAAATTTGGAGAGTGTCTTGACATCGGCGAGAGAACGGTTGGGGTTGCTTTTCAGTTACCCATGGAATCCAAGGTGGCCATCATCAGACATCTTGCATTGTCAGCAGTTGGATCGTTACCCATTTCTTGTCCGACCAATAAGTTGAGAACTATTGAACTGATCAACTTTAAACTTGGAGAATGAATTGACATCATGCATTGAGAGGACAGATGGCATAGCTTTTCAGTTACATGCGTAATCCAAGATGGTCACAGTCAGTCATCTTGAATTTTTAAGCGCCTGGATATTGTCCGGGCGATAACTCGGGACTGATTGAAATGATCAACTTCAAATTGGAGACTGGCTTGACATCGGTGAGAGAACGTTACGGCTAGGAATGCCTATCAGCTGCCTGTGTAATCAAGCTGGCCACCATCGGCCATCTTGCGTTGTCAGCAGTTGGTTCTTTACTCATTCCTTGTCTGACCAATAACTCGAGAATGATTGAACTGATCGACTTCAAACTTGGAGAGTGTCTTGACATCGGTGAGAGGACAGTTGAGATTGCTTTTCAGTTACCTGTGTAATACAAGATAACTGCCAGCTGTCTTTGATTTTAGTAATTTGATCCACCATAACGGGTGCTGCTGGCGAGGGACGTGGACCTCTGTGGTAGATTTTTCTATCTAATTTACTGTTAACTCCAGCACAGTCTTCGTGAATTATCTGGTTCATATGATATCCGCTTCTCTTTTTCGATAAAAAAGTTACTCAGCG
Organism: Hanleya hanleyi; assembly: GCA_036873755.1. Classification (NCBI taxonomy): domain Eukaryota; kingdom Metazoa; phylum Mollusca; class Polyplacophora; order Lepidopleurida; family Hanleyidae; genus Hanleya; species Hanleya hanleyi. The sequence goes on from JAVTVY010053909.1 coordinate 17,690, forward strand.
CCGGAAATTTCCGAGTTTGGCACCCACAACTTCAAACAGTTCAGCTTGGCATTGGTGCAACAACTTACGAATCGATGAAGTGACTTTTTCTTGCAGAGGTGTCAGAAGTTGGCTTTTACTTAAGTTTACGAGAAGACCAGGGCGTCGCTACCCACGGTGCGTGTGGTGCCCTTTTTGCCCGTTGATTGGAAATTCGAAAATTATGTAAGATATCAACCCCCAGTTAGCATTAAAATACGCTAAAATGCAGGAATCGAGCGTAAAAAATATAAATTTTCCGGTGGGGGCATGCCCCCGGACCCCCTAGAAATACTTGGCGTGCATTCCTGGGATGATGAAACCAGCAAAAAAAAAATTCTTTTGAGGGATCAGCGAACCTTGGGATTCCACGTAGAAATAGTGTCCTAAATTGGTATACATATGAAATAAACGAATGTGAATTATGTAATTAACATACCATCATCTATTCATGTGGTTTGTGAGCGTGGTATTTAAGTTGGGGGTTCAGTATGTACCGGTATCTAAAATCAAACATTATCGTCGCGAACGCACCACGTGACGTAGTTTGTTATAGGCCTGTTTTGTATGTTAAACCAGCAAGTCAAACGAAGTCCGGCATAAGGTGTGATATTTTCTCAATATCGATGCGTGCTTATGTGAAGCAAAAGTGAAAATAAAACCTTAAATCTAAATATATTATATTCAGATTCATTTCCGGGAAACGCGCAGACGGCATCTCCGGCAACCTAGAACCCCGGAGCTTCCGGGGCCTAGGCGGCCCCTGGACCCTCACCTGTTGGTTTGACAGGATTCGCTTATCTTATCTTATTCGCTTATTCATTGACGTAAAGGTTATCGTTTTTTATGTATTAAATATAACTAGAAATGAGGTGTGATTTTTTTCAACATCGATGTGTGCTTATAAATGTGAAACAAACGTGAAAATAGAACCACAAATCTGCATACATTATGTTCAGATTTATTTCCGAGAAAACGCTTAGAACGCATCTAGGACCCCGGAGCTTCCGGGGCCCAGGCGAGCCCTGGACCCTCGCTTATTGGGCTGTGATAGTCGACTCCCTCCCCCATGAACTTCCGCTAGATCCGCCCTTGGAAATTGAAAACATTCGCACCCCCCTTGAAAAATCCTAGTGACGCCCCTGGAAGATGGTTTCATCTCAACACCAATATTTGAGGAAGGTTTATTTTTTACTCCCTTGAAAGAGTTAGGCGGAAATTGAGAAAATTTTCACCCTAAAATCTTCTATGTTTCCCCGCTTGGTAAGTGAATTCCATTCACATTCTGATGAAGTTCACAATATTCTGATGAATTCCATTGACATTCCAATGAATTACACTAAGATTCTGGTGACATTCCAGGGAATTCCAATGAATTCCACACTGTCGCAATCCGACATAAGATGTCAAAGAATAATCATCCGCTCGCCCGTTATTCTGTCTTTAGAATAGAGAGGATGGTCATTGGTGGTGGTCATTACTTTGGAACCTCATTCGTATAGTTGGACACTTCAATGAGGTTGTGGTCGGGATCTCGGAAGTAAACAGACATAATCGGGCCCTGTGCTCCGGTCCTCTCCACCGGACCTTCTAGTATTGGGACCTGGCAAGTCTGTATGAAAGGTGTTGAAAACAGAAAATGAATGTAAAATAGTTGTACTTATTATGAATGAACCACATACTTAAAGAAGCCTCCGTTGTTGCACAACATATCACAATTAATCAGAGAAAACAAAGCAAAAGCTATTAATTGACGTTCAGTTCCATGGATAATATATTGGGCATAAACATCGTAGAATGCGACCAACAAATTTCTTCGTCGACTTTTTTCTTGGTGAAGATTGCGATGATTGAAGTTGCTATTCTACATGTATTAACGTATCGGCAACCAACTTAGCCTAAAATAAGAGTGTGGACAGCGACTCTTGGTCAAGAACAGGTGAAATTCAAAGGTTTTCACCTCTCACTTTTATATTTTCATTGACAATGATTGAAATGAAACAATCAAAAGTTTACATCTAAGTGTTTGATGACGTCGTTGACAGGTGTCCGTGTAATGAAGCAGACATCAGCAGATCCAGGCTGTGGTCGATATGCTTTCGGTTCCATTTCGTTACCATGCTCGTGCAGATTGATTTTTTGGCCTCCAAAGTTCAACGCTTTTCTCGAGCCCTACAAAGTATATAGATTAGATAAGGGACAATACAGTTCTCGACGTCCATGTTGCAGTACGAAGTATACTTCACTCTCCCTGACAAGTATGCGCCACAACTATTTATATGTACCTGGACTGCAAACATTTCCCAAAGCTCTACACAGAAAGACCAACGAGAATAGAACTTTACCCCATGCTGATGTGGCTATACCACCACCAGGGGTGGGTTCCTGTCGTTCCTCAGAGAACAGTAGATCTGATTAGTGTTTTACCAAATCCCGATTAGTGGCTATCGATTTAAGATGAGCTCGATCTTGTCCAAATGGTGTGTCAGCGACTGTGACTGACCAGTGGAACGTTCTTCCGATAGCCACAAGTGTGTCAAACATGGCGAAACTTTATCGCATGCCGATAGCAAAATACGAGATCAGCATACAAGATCTATGACGTGACGTTTCATAACTTGTGTCTAGTTCCACTTAACCCGGGGCTAGGGCCCGTATGCACCCATTTACTTCAAGCTTCTCATGGTGTTCACATGAACAGTCATAATCAAAGCGGGGCTAAGATACATCATTCTCTAGATAACGATTTCACAACTAAAATCATAGGATCAGCGATACCGATTTGATTTTCTTGAAACATCATGATGTCTTGCCGGAATCATTGAAAACTGTTAACCGCCTTTCTCTTGCAGGAAACCAGCCTACGTTTATGTACATTTTGATTGTTTTTGAATTTGGTGCTGAAGCTGCTGTATGAATTAGGTCTTTGGATTAAGGATGCGAACATCCTTTAATGGACAAAGGATGAATATTTAATGACGGACTAGACGTTTGTAATAAGATAGTAATGCGACAGCACGTAAGATGCAGAGGACGTCAAGTTAGAATTCTCAACACTTTAGGAAACTCCCTACAGCCCTTCACTAACGATGATCGAATCGTTGATTAAGACCTCTAATCTGCATATGCAATTAACTCTTAAAAAATGGCACCTCGGAACGTTAAGCATTGTCCTCGTACTCGCTGGTGGTTCAGTACCCAGACAACTGAATGAAACAATTTCTGGAGAAACATTCTTTTTTGTAAGAGTGTTATTTTTATAAGAGTGTTACTTTGATTTTTTATTTTCTATGCTAACACAACTGAAAGTGAAACAGTAATATGTTCAACATGAAGTTACCTTAAATGTAACCGCATCCATACCCAATACTTTACCATAGAATTCAATCGTCTTATTGACATCTTTCACAGTTAGGACAAAATGGTCCAGACGGTCAATGGTAAAACTGGATAGACTTCGCTGATGAAACGGTGCTGTTTTCAACGCACTCTGAAAATGATAGGAAAAACAAATATTAAACTTTTTTACGCTGAAAAACTGACCTTCAAGTACCATTGCATAAATGCCTATAGCGCTTATTACCAAGTACAAATAACTACTAAATTCCACAATCTTTCGCACTGCCCATGCGCAAATCCTATCCTGCAACGAACTTCCTCTTTAGCTTCACTCGTCGCTACCAGACGTGCCTACTCAGAGTTCCGTGTTCTCGAAGTTTATGTGCTTATTCAAGCAGGATTACTATAGAGAATTCGTCTAGAACTAAAGCTACGGACCGTTGGAAATTATTCTTATATATCTAAATGATGTTGCCAAATCTTTTGCTGTATTGATGGCCAGTCAAGTCGGGGACAGATCCTCAACTCGACGTGTCCGCCATTTTGTGACCAGTATCAATAATTTCCAGTGCATGCCTTTTGGCCTAATAATGTCTTTCAGTCGTATATTGTCGGCTTCGATAAAAAAATGCAATCGGTACGACCCGTTCCGCGGTTTGGGACGGTAGACACCTTTACAGCTCTCCTCCCCACGGGCTTACGATTCCGTGGATACTACGAAGGCTATAGTTTGATCAGTCTTTGTTCTCCATTCAGTCTCCCTGACCTGATTCTCAACAATGTTTTGTTTGGATCTTTTTACAGGTATAAGAAGAAACTACCTGTAACTCTGGGGTATTGGAGGACCAATTTAACTGCAAATCAGACTAGGTAGTGGTTGAAGTCGGGCTTCCTTCGTCTCCCAGCGAAGAAACGGAATCTCCGATCCCCGGGTACTCTCAGCAGTAATTCTGCAGTGGATCCTAGCGAGAACGGACTAGTTTCTGATTCTACAGCTCGTGTTTTAGCTGAATCTAATTTAACGACTGTTGTTTCTCAAGCGACTGCCTCCGGGGCTGATGCCCTACTCACGCCTGGTGCGACCGTCCCATTTCCCGACAACATCGATGTGACTACTACCGTCTTGGCGAACCTCGGACTTCCTCCACCATGTCAAGTATTACGACGCCGATCGATTGCTTTACATCCGTCTGCACAGGTTCCGGTGTCCACATCGACAAGATAACTCCAGATGTTACCGAACACTCTGAGAGTGATTCAACATCCGGTGTATGATGTCACTTCCGTTTTTTGGTACCAAGCTCAACAATCCTATGAAATTCAACAAATGAGTGCAGTACAGGCAACATATGTTATGAATAGTACATCTATCAATACTCTCGTTCGACCGCAACCCGCTCATGACTGTGCTCCTTCGGCTAAGTTTGTGGCGAACATGCTCGGTGTCCAACCACAGGTATGTCCGGATTCGCATTTCCGCTTACCACTACATATCATGTCTGCTCTAGAGGCCCAGTTCCACGTCCGACTGTACGTGCCGATCGAGGTGATTAGACGAGAATTCCGGTTCGCCCCAAGATGCAGTGGTTCTCTCCTACTACTCCCGGTGTGGTGTACCCTCCACAGCGGGCACACATTTCAGGATAGCAACCAGTGGTGTCTGATAACGCCATTGCGGACATACTCGCTAGAGTAAACCAGCAATCGACAGAATTAGATTATTATAGGCAGTTGTTGGTTCCAGGTGCAATGAGACCACTTCCGGTTAATGGTCAACTTCCGGTTACGGTCATGCCTTCCGATCCCGCGGATTTGTCGTCCCCTGTGGCATCATCTCATTCACTTATTGCACGCTGGATCAGCACTAGTTATGCTTTTTCCAGGGAGAAAGAAGAACACTCAGCGGAGGACGCGAGTATGTAGTAAACACTATACAGAGTTGCTAGGTGGAGGATAAAAATCATCTCAGGGATTACTTTTTGTTCTTGTAATGTTTTATAAATATGCGGTCAGTATTTTTGTCTGTGGGGTATCGTTTCCACCACCCTTTCAATGTTGCGTATAATAATTTATGGGATGTTTCCTGAGATACTTCGTCAACCTCCTTCAGCACAGTCTAGAAAAAGTACCATATCAGACGTTCCGGTTACCTATGACAGATCTACATCCCTGTCACCATCGACGACCATTCATAATTTGTATACCATCCTTAATGCAGTGTTAGCTTAAGACAAAACAGGAGAGGTTACGGAGAACAGCTCCTGGTGCCCTATTCTGGCCAGATCAACTAACCCATTTCCGGTTGTCAGACCAGCCCCTAGATGCTATCAGATACAGTGTTCTGGTTTGGTATTCAAGGTTGCTGATGTGGATCAGGACTTCGCCAACTTCCGGAGAAGATAGAGGTTAGTTCTTGAGGGCCATCCCATGTCGACTTCCTCTTTGGCATCCCACTTCCAGTACGATCTGTAGATCATATCGAACTTTCAGAACATGGCCTCGCGCGCTAATGACGATGCCTGGCGCAGGCGGCGTACTCTGCAGCTATGCTGGTGCATCAACGACGACTACCATACATGGCGGGGTTACTCCATTACCCGCCTGACTTGGCGAGGAATACACTATACGAACAATCTCCTTCATCGTCGTTGCTGATCAACTTTGTGGATCCGTCAGTCAATGCTGCAGTGCACCTTCCGTTTCGTCCTACAAAACATATGCTCAAGGACGCTTCGTTGGAGGGGTCGATATCGATATCCGAATCTTGGCTCGTGGACTTTCGCGGAGACGCTCCTACACATCAATGTTAGTTTATGGCCGTCAATCATGCCGTCTAAACATTGTTACCTCATCTGCGCGAGCAGTTCCTGCTAGTAGCGACGGACAACACAACAAACCTACATCAACAAGCAACATATATGTGTGATTTATGTGGTAGTCCCATGGTGGCCAGTGGGCCCATGGTTTCCGAGTCTTCTAGAACTTCTGGTGGACCATCCCCGACAACTTTCGGCGTGGAACAAACTGTAACGTCAGCCGGGGATGTCCATTTACTACCTGCAGACACAGGTTAAATACCTTCATGTCTGCAGGTGCTCCGTGATTAGCTCGCTATGGTATGCTTTTCTCAGGCTGACTGGGCAACACGAAGAATGGTTGCTTCTACAAGATCATCCACTTCCACTGTCTATCAGTCCAAGTGGGTGGTATTCCAGCAGTGGTCCGCCACTAAACAGGTTGAGCCGAGCTCTGCCTCTGTTCAGTTTATAGCTGACTTCCTGTTATACTTACTACAGGAAAGGGGTTGGGTTCCGGTGAATGTTGATGGCTATCGTTCAGAGGCACCGTACTTTCGTCGACGTTAATCCGGCAAGAGATCCAAATGTAACGGCACTGGTCTTTTTTTATCTCGCCTTACGAAGTAAAGGGGAGATATTGTGAGAGGGGGAAAGAGGATGTCGTCGTCGGTGTCGGTGTCGGTGTCGGTGTCGGTGTCCCCTGCCTGGAAATGAATGGGTTTTTGGTTTAGCAAGTTAAAAAAAAATCTAGAAAAATTAGAAAAAATAAAAAAAAAGAAATAAAAAAATATGGGGGTGGGTATGCCACCTGGGGGTACTACCCCTGGGGTACTCTAATGTTAAAATCCCTATGAATGAGTTTTGCGTTTAGCTGAAGTGCACATGTACATCTGTACTTGGAAAGTTTCTTGCAGTTGTCAGCTGTCATTGGATGATTATGAAACTTGGTATACATGTTTCTTATGATAAGAGGATGTACCTGTGCTATTTTTGAGAAGAAATATTAATTTTTCTCAAAATTATGGCAAATGAAGAGTTTTCTGTTTAGGTAAATTGTACATGTAGGCCTCTACATGTATACATATACATCTACATGGTAACTTTGCTCCAGTTGTCAGCTGTCATTGGATGATTATGAAACTTGGTACACATGTTTCTTATGATTAGAGGATGTACCTGTGCTATTTTTGACAAGAAATATTAATTTTTCTCCAAATTATGGTAAATGAAGAGTTTTCTGTTTAGGTAAATTGTACATATACATGTCCATGGTAAGTTTGCTCCAGTTGTCAGCTGTCATTGGATGATTATGAAACTTGGTACACATGTTTCTTATGATAAGAGGATGTACCTGTGCTATTTTTGAGAAGAAATATTAATTTTTCTCAAAATTATGGCAAATGAAGAGTTTTCTGTTTAGGTAAATTGTACATACAGGCCTCTACATGTATACATATACATCTACATGGTAACTTTGCTCCAGTTGTCAGCTGTCATTGGATCATTATGAAACTTGGTACACATGTTTCTTATGATTAGAGGATGTACCTGTGCTATTTTTGACAAGAAATATTAATTTTTCTCCAAATTATGGCAAATGAAGAGTTTTCTGTTTAGGTAAATTGTACATGTAGGCCTCTACATGTATACATATACATGTACATGATAAGTTTGCTGCAGTTGTCAGCTCTCATTGGATGATTACGAAACTTGGTACAAATGTTTCTTATGATTGGAGGATTTATTTGTGCTATTTTTGAGATGAAATATTAATTTTTCTCCAAATTATGGCAACTGATTGAGTTTTGCGTTTAGCCGAAGTGCACGTACATCTGTACACCACAGTTTGCTGCAGTTGTCAGCTGTCATTGAATGATTATGAAACTTGGTACACATGTTTCTTATGATTAAAAGATGTACCTGTGATACCATCCATACCATCCATACCATCACTACCATTCCTACCATCACTACCATCCATACCATCACTACCATCCATATACCATCCATACCATCACTACCATCCATACCATAACTACCATTCCTACCATCACTACCATCCATACCATCACTACCATCCATACCATCACTACCATCCATACCATCGCTACCATCCATACCATCGCTACCATTCCTACCATCACTACCATCCATACCATCACTACCATCCATGCCATCACTACCATCCATACCATCATTACCATTCCTACCATCCATACCATCACTACCATCCATACCATCACTACCATCCATACCATCGCTACCATTCCTACCATCACTACCATCCATATCATCACTACCATCCATACCATCACTACCATCCATACCATCACTACCATTCATACCATTCCTACCATCCATACCATCACTACCATCCATACCATCACTACTATCCATACCATCCATACCATCACTACCATCCATACCATCACTACCATCCATACCATCACTACCATTCATACCATTCCTACCATCCATACCATCACTACCATCCATACCATCCATACCATTCCTACCATCACTACCATCCATACCATCACTACCATCCATACCATCACTACCATCCATACCATCACTACCATCCATACCATCACTACCATCCATACCATTCCTACCATCACTACCATCCATACCATCACTACCATCCATGCCATTCCTACCATCACTACCATCCATACCATCACTACCATCCATACCATCACTACCATCCATACCATAACTACCACTCCTACCATCACTACCATCCATACCATCACTACCATCCATACCATCACTACCATCCATACCATCACTACCATTCCTATCATCCATACCAT
>JAVTVY010053910.1:0-26694 GCA_036873755.1 Hanleya hanleyi
GGTAGGTGGAAGTAATCTGCCGTAGTTTTGACGTGCTGAGGTTCAAATACCGGTCCACGTTTTACATAAGGCATAGCAAGTGGTTTTTAAATGAAGTGTTTACATGTAAACAAATTAAAGCAATATTAAGTTCCCCACATGATATAAGAGAGCATATGGCAGATTCCACGATAACCTAGTCCACTAACACACATTTCCGTCAATCATTGACGGAACATGACATTTGCAACACCTATAAATTCAAAAATATCGTTAACAAACAATGTGCCCTGTACCTTACTATCTTAAACATGTCAATGAATTGCATAAGATGAAAATAAACAGGTACCCCTATGAATTCTATGTACAGTTTTCAATTTAGCGGGACAAAACAAAAATGACATCTGCAACATTTGTGTTGCTTTTGTCATTTTTCCGTCAAAATCTATTTTGTATATGTACAAGAAATTTCTTGTAAGACAAGCACTTGCATATGCTCAGTGCAATTAGGCCAATTATATTGATGTATCTGTGCCCTTGTCAGTGTGTGACATCACCCATGCTGTAATACAGGGTCTTTTCAAAATTTTGCTAATGTCATTTCCGTCACGGGAGTTGGACGGAAATGACATTAGCAACGTTTTTTAAACGCTCATATTATCCAAGTATTGGTATTTAACACACTGGCAATGGTACATATATCTTAATAAGGTCAAGCTACATGTAGTATCAATGTAAATCTTTTTTTGAATAATTTAGTTGACATTTGATTTGTGGTGATTACTGTAAAAAAAGTATGACGGAAATATGACATTAGCACAAGTGACATTAGCAACATTTACATTTCTGTCTCTCTATTATACTGCAGATAAGAAATATACCTGGTAAGGCTGTCTCTCTACAGGATAAAACGGTTAGACAACCTTGGTGGGTTTAGCAAACATGTAAATGACAAGGAGTTAGTTTTTTAGTATTTTTAACGTTGCTAATGTCATTTTTCGGTTGGACGGAGAATTTGACGGAAAAGTGGACTAGGTTATCGTGGAATCCGCCATATAACTTTTCATCGCTGAATTTATGGAGGAGTCGACGGTATATGAAATTATGACTAGATTCTGTCAGGCGATGGTTATGTTTTAAGCTGAAATGGTGTAATATTTCCAATGTTTTCCCCAATTTCGGCTATGAGTTGAATAATTCTGATATTGGATTTATGAAGCAGAATGTGAAACAAAATATGTATTTTTCATCTCTGAAAATGTTCAATGTGTTGATTGCTAAGATGAAAAAAAGGGGTCATTGTTATGAGGGATGACTACATGTGCTGATTGGTCCAGACCTCAAAACATATATAGAGATTATCACACGATAATCTTCAATTGTTTTGTTATGAAAAATTTGAAAATCAATTTTCCTATTTCTAAGCTTAAACTTACCTTCACATACTTTTGCTATCGTGTTCTTACGCGATTGCCTAATTGTAACATATTACCACAGAATAAAAATAGTCCCTGTACTGCCCCAATGCCCATGCGCGAGTACCCAGATCCCATGTGACCGACCACGTCACTTCCTTCTTCCCATTCAACGCAGTGTGAATAACCCATCAGCGGGGAGGCTGGGCGGGCCATCACAGTATGTGAAGGTAAGTTTAAGCTTAGAAATAGGAAAATTGATTTTCAAATTTTTCATATTTCTTGCGCTGTTAAACTTACCTTCACATACTTTTTGCTAGAATACCATAGCAGGACGGAGGGAATGAGTGGTCGGAAACAAAAGGACCCCGAGCATAAGCGAAGGGGAGTACAGGAGTCAGCGAAGTAATCAAAGACCATAAATGTATAAAAATGACGATATGGTCCTTGATATACTCATCCGGCCTATAGAAACTACAGGCCCAGTGAATAAAGCTGACATACACTAGACCCAAAATACCCGCCCCCCCCCCTCTTTTTAGTAAAATATGGGGAGAGCAAGTAACTTACCAAATTTAAAACCTGGTAAAAACACTAGGGGTCTAGTGCTTGGTAGACGGGTCTGCAACGGACTGGGCAGCCACCAGGGGGCCCAGAGAGTAGATGTCCCGTCTTTGCAGCGTCATATCCCGGAGGTAGTGGGACACAAAGGTCATGTGACTCCTCCAGTGGCAGGCCCTCATAATATCAGATACCGATCTATTGGTCCATAGAGGCCAGGAAGCCGCCAAAGCCCTGACCTCATGAGCGGAGACCTTGGTTAAATTAGTTAACTCAGAAGGAATGTCCGAATAGGAAAACCGAATAGTCTTTGAAAGCCAGGAAGATATAGTGTTCTTAGAAATCTCCTGCTTTGATGAGGGCCCAAACGGGATAAATAGCCACACCCGCCCTGCTCTCTGCTGTTCAACGCGTGCCAAGTAACAAGAGAGAGCTCTGACGGGGCACATGACTCTGTCATCGTCAACAGCTGCAGATAAGATGTTGGACAGAGCCGGGATGACGAACTCCCTCGGAAGATTGTCATAGAGAGATTGATTCTTAGCGACAAACTCCGGGAGAGTGGATAACGCCACCCAGGTCCACTGAGGATTATATCTTAAAGACCTGAAGTCCAAGGCATGGATTTCTGATACGCGGGCGGCAGAGGCAAAGGCAATCAGAAATACGGTCTTGTAAGACAGAAACTTCAACTCACAGGTGCCGATGGGTTCGAAAGGCGGCTCAGAAAGCCGTCTCAGAACCAGAGCCAAATCCCATTTAGGAAGCTGCGGCGTCGGAGAAGGCCTCTCCACCCGAAAGGAACGAAGAAGGGCAGAGAGGTTGACGTCGAGCGATGGGTTGACACCCGTGGTCAGCAGAAGCACCCTCGAAATAGCGGACCGATAACCGTCGACCGTGGCCGGAACAAGCTGTCTGTCATGAAACAGATACAAAAGGAAGTCCGCTACCTGTTGAACAGTGGCAGAGGTTGGAACGATTCCGCGACTAGAACACCAGGCAGCGAAGATCTTCCACTTGTTCTGGTAAACCGCAGTCGTTGATGCTCTGGTGGACCGGACCATCCTTTCGGATGCTTCGACAGAAAATCCAGTCTTAGCGAGGTGATGCTGGAGCACTTGAACGCGGTCAGATGAAAAAGACCGGGATTCGAGTGGTAAAGACTGGATCTCGGCTGGCGAAGCAGGTTCCACCAGAGCGGCAGAAGACGAGGCACGTCTATCAGAAGATCCATCAGGTCTGCAAACCATGGGCGAGAGGGCCACCACGGAGCCACAAGGTAGACCACGCACGGGTGTGCTCGGATCTTCCGGAGGACTTGTGACAAGATTGCTGGCGGCGGGTACGCGTACGCAATCATGTCGGACCAGTCCAAAGACAGGGCGTCGACTGCCAGGGCTGCTGGATCCGGAACAGGAGACACATAGACCGGCAGTAGATGGTTCCAACGGGTGGCGAACAGATCTACATTCGGCATCTCCCATATCCGAGACATCTGGGCTAAGATGTCCTCGTGAAGCTGCCACTCGGTCAAAATTATCTGACTTGGCCTGGATAAGGTGTCTGCCAAAACGTTCAGATGACCAGGAATGTGACGAGCTCGCACAGAAATTCCGTTGCTCCAACAAAGGTTGAAGAACTTCTGTGTCTGATCCAGAAGCTGGGGGGAGTGAGTTCCCCCCTGCTTGTTTATGTAAGCCAGAACAGTCGTATTGTCGGTGGCTACTAACAAGCTCTGGTTCGTTAGGTCCGGAAGGAATCTCTGTATGGAGAGGTGAACAGCGAGAAACTCCAATACATTGATGTGTAACTTCCGCTGGCTGTCGTTCCACAAGCCGGAGACTGACCTCGAACCCAAATGTGCTCCCCATCCTTCCATCGATGCGTCCGTGAACAGTTGATGGACCGGTTGAAACGGAAGGAAGGTGACACCTATCATCACGTTCTCCGGCTGCAGCCACCAGCGAAGGAGACGTTTGACATCCTCTGTCACAGGGACAGATGGACAAAGGTGTCTTTTCGGCCAAAAGTCGTTGAGGTGCATCATCAACGGCCGAAGCTGCAACCGGCCTCGAGGAGTTACATCCTGAGTGGACGTTAACAGGCCGATTATTGCAGCGAATTGGAGAGCACTCCTGTGCGGTGCCGATATGAACTCCGGCACTGCCACCTGAATTTTCTTCCAGCGGTCTTCTGGAGGTTTCGCCAGCACCGATAGGGTGTTGTATGAAACTCCGAGGAAGACTCGAGACTGCGATGGCGTCAACTCTGATTTGCCCTCGTGAGGAAGGTAGCCCAGGGCAACTAGGATCTCCCAAGCAAAGCTGGTGTCCTTGATGAGATCGTTCCTGCACTGATTCCTCAGCAGGGAATCGTCGAGATAAAAGTGATACTTTAGCCCTCGAGAGTGCAGGAACGCCGCCACCGGATTGAAAATTCTGGTGAAGACCCATGGGGACGTGGATAGTCCGAAAGGGAGCACAAGCAGCTGAAACTTCCGGTTGCCGACCAGGAAGCGCAGGTACTTGTGGTGACCCCTGAAGATCGGAACATGCAGCTGGCGTCCTGGAGGTCCAGAGACGTCATCCAGTCCCCTTGCATTAGAGCCGTACGAATTGAGTGGTAAGACTCCATGCGGAAATGAGGAGGCGAGGCCAAGAAGTCCTTGTTCAGGCGACGCAGATTGATGATCATGCGCATCTCTGAGGTATTCTTCTTGGGGACTAGAAATACCGGAGAATAAAAGCCCGGAGACATATCGGTTGGAGGAAGTTCGATCACAGCACCCTTCTCTACCAACTTGTCCACGGACTTTTGAATCTCCTGCAGGTATCCCTGACGCACCGGAATCCGAGACGACATGGGTGAGGAAGTCAACGGGGGAGTTGTGGCGAACTCCAGTCGATACCCATGTCGTAAGGTGTTCACCACCCACGGATCTGCCTGGATTGCCTCCCAATTCTGCCAAAACCGGGAAAGTCTCCCGCCTACAGGAAGATCCGGTATTGGCTTGATCGGGAAAGGCGGCATAGTGCGATCTCGCCATGCAGAACGAACATCTGCATGGCCCGTGCCCTCATTTCTTTGGGGGGGCTTTAGCGGACTTTCCTTTTCCGCGGCCTCGATTAAATCGGCCACCCCCCCCTCCTCTCGAATTTCCGCCCGATTGTTTCGATGAGGAGGCCGCAAACTTTTTGGGCCCAAAAGTCCCAGAAGAGTTCTCAGTCGAGACTTTCTTAGACTGCGAGGAAGATGAAATAATAAATTTACATGTAATTTTTACATTTTTAAACTGAAACTTACCTTACTGACATATGCGTTCGTGTGCAAACACGGATTAACAAGTGAAGAAATTAAAACAATAGCACAGTTCATTTCCCGCCTAATCACCCACGCCAGCACTCAATCACAATAGATCTCCACTTCTTACGCGTAAATGTAAAGATCCCAAGCGGGGAGGTCGGGTGGGACCATCACTCTGTCAGTAAGGTAAGTTTCAGTTTAAAAATGTAAAAATTACATGTAAATTTATTATATTTTTTACACAGTGAAACTGACCTTACTGACATATGCGAGAATCCCAAAGCAGGACGGAGGGAAGTCAAAGTGACAGCGACTAATGGCGTGAGGATTAGACGGAAGTCAGCAAGAGACTTCATGCTGGCCATAAAACTTAAATAAGAATAGGCTTCCATAAAGACTCAATAGCGACAGGGTCATATAACGGTATCGTAGACACTGTCCCTATAGTAAGCCCAGACCTCCCAGGCTCATCGGCGCTGACATAATGGAAGTTATATACACGTGCCCCCCCCTTTTTTTAAAGAAAGTTTTTTATGAGGAAACGTGTTCTTACCATTAAAAACCGATAAAAACACACAGGCCTCTAGTGTCTGTGTGCTGACCCGACCCCGGTGATCTGCTGCGCTGTCACCAGTGGTCCCAAGGAAAATAGGTCGTCCTTGATAAGTGTCATGTCTCTCAAGTAGTATGATGCGAAGGTTGTGTGAGATCTCCAAAAACAAGCCCTCATAATATCAGTTACCGACCTGTTGGTCCACAAAGGCCAGGACGCCCCAAGCGCCCTGATCTCATGTGCAGAGACATCACACAACGCAGCCTGCATCGATGACACTCCATCGTAGGCTAACCTAATAGTTTTGGAGAGCCAAGAAGAGATAGTGTTTTTAGATATCTCTTGTTGGCTCCGGGGACAAAATGGTATAAATAATCGCCTTCGCCCAGCACGTAGTACTTTAGTGCGACTAATATATACAGTAAGGGCACGAACCGGACACATAAGGTTGTCCGATTCTAACCCTGAGGAAAGGAAATCAGCTAAAGCTGGAACCCTAAATTCTCTACAAGAAGTGTCGTACAGAGATTGGTTCTTGGCTACAAATTCAGGAATGGTAGTAAGTACCACATAAGTCCATCGAGAATCATGCCTAATTTCCCTAGCATCCAAAGCGTGTAGTTCTGACACGCGAGCCGCTGAAGCCAAGGCTAACAAAAAAAACTGTTTTGTAGGATAGGAATTTCAGATCGGCTGTAGTTATGGGTTCGAACGGAGGTTCTGATAAACTCCGTAGAACTAATGCTAAATCCCATTTAGGAAGTTTTTGGTACAGAGACAAGCCTGTCAATCCTAAACGATCTAACCAGAGCTGTTAGATTAGGATCAGAGGCAGGATTAACGCCAGTAGACAGGTTAATAATCCTAGATAATGCAGATCTGTAACCATCCACCGTAGATGGAGCAAGACCCTTGTCTTGAAACAGGTGTAACAAGAAATCTGCTATCTGCTGAACAGAGGCAGAACGGGCATCAATGTTTCTTCCAGTACACCACTCATGGAAGACCCTCCACTTCCCTTGATAACAAGCTGATGTGGAGGATCGAGTGGAAGCGACCATTCTTCTCGAAGCTTCCCTAGAAAACCCAACCTCAGTGAGCTGATCCTTGAGCACTTGCAAGCGTGCAGATGGAATGCCTGAGGTTTGTGATGGAAAATTGCTGACTTCGGTTGAGGAAGTAGTTTTTCCCAAAGAGGTAGTCGTCTTGGGACGTCTACCAGTAATTCCAGAAGGTCGGGAAACCACGGACGAGCTGGCCACCAAGGGACAATTAGATAAACCACGCATGGATGCGCGCGTATCTTTTGTAGAACTAGAGGCAGGATTGAAGGGGGGCGGGTAAGCATACGCTATTAGACCCGTCCAATCCTGCGATAGAGCATCGACTCCCACTGCTAGAGGATCCAGTACAGGGGACATATACAGAGGGAGTTGATGATTCAGGTGAGTAGCGAACAGATCTATCAGCGGTTGTTCCCAAATCTGAGCGATTTGGCGCAGAATGTCTGTGTGAGGCTGCCACTCCGTCGGTATAATCTGATGTTTTCTCGACAGTGCGTCGGCTAGTACATTCAGATGTCCTGGTATGTGTCTGGCACGAAGTATGATATCGTTCTGCCAGCACAGATGGAGAGTATCTCGGTCTGCTTCAGAAGCTTCGAGGACCGAGTTCCCCCCATCTTGTTGATGTAAGCTAAGACAGTTGTGTTGTCTGTAGCTACCAGAACCGACTGGCCTTTGAGGTCCTGTATCAATAAGAGTATTGCTCGATTGACGGCCATGAACTCTAACACATTGATATGGAGTAACCTCTCCTGCGGAGTCCAATAGCCTGATATCGACTTGGATCCGAGGTGGGCCCCCCCATCCTTGCATCGAAGCATCCGTGAACAGCTGATGAGTAGCTTGAAACGGAAGCAGTGTTACACCAGGCATCACGTTGAGAGGGTCCATCCACCATAATAGGTGATGTTTGACTTCCTCTGTGACAGGAATCATGGGATTCCTGTGCCTGTGTGGCCAATGCTGATTTAAATAGATCATTAGTGGCCGTAACTGTAATCGGCCTCGTGGTGTGACATCCTGTGTGGATGTCAGTAGACCGATTATTGATGCAAACTGGATGGCAGTGCGGCAAGAATGTCTCATGAACAGTGGAATGTCGCGACATATCTTGCACCAACGAACTTCCGGTGGCCGAGCAATGACCAATTTGGTGTCGTACGCCACGCCTAGGAAGTTCCGTTGTTGTGACGGTGTTATCTCCGATTTTTCCTCGTGTGGGAGATAACCCAGTAGTTCGAGGATGTGCCATACAAATGTTGTATCGCATCGGAGTTGTATTCTGCACATATTCCTGATAATGGAATCGTCTAGGTAAAAATGATATTTGATACTTCGACTGTGCAGATACGCCGCCACTGGCTGAAATACTCTGGTGAAGATCCAAGGGGAACTGGCTAGACCGAAAGGTAGAACCTGGAATTGGAAACGGCGAGCACCGACCAGGAATCTCAGGTACTTCCGGTAACTTGGATGAATCGGAATATGCAGGTAAGCGTCCCGAAGATCCAAGGAAGTTAACCATTCCCCTTGAACCAGAGCGGTCCTGATGGACCGGAAGGACTCCATCCGAAAGTGAGGGGGTTTCATCAGGAAGTCCTTGTTCAGCCTGCGCAGATTTATTATCATGCGCATTTCCGGTGTATCCTTCTTTGGCACAAGGAAGACCGAAGAATAGAACCCGGGGGACCGGTCGTGGACCGGAAGTTCTATTACTGCATGCTTCTGGATAAGTTTGTCCACAGATGCCTGTGTTACCAGAAGGTGTGCCTTCCGTATAGGTATACGGGAGGGCTTGGGAGCAGCAGTAAGGGGTGGATCTATAGTAAATTCTAGGGGGTAACCGTATCGAATAGTACGGATTACCCACGGATCCATCCCCCGTTTTTGCCAATTCCGCCAAAATCCTTGAAGTCGTCCCCCGACCGGGAGACTGGATTTCGGCGGGACCGGACGTTGAGGCAATTCGTGGTCCCGCCATGTCATGAGATTGACATGGCCCGAATCGTCACCGGCCCTGCTGCTTTTTGCCACGACCTTTCCCTTTACCTTTATAGTTGGGATTGGTCTGGCCTTGCTGTTGTGGCATGCGACCCGCCGCTTGAGACTTCCCTTTTGGACCGGAAGCGGAAGTAGTCGGCCTAGGTTGCTTGGCTGGTGGACCGGAAGTGTCCGTAGAAATACGTTTTCCTGTCCCCATACCACCCGCTCTAGGCGGAGGATTAGGCTTAGCCTTCTCCACCGTATCCCTTAGAGACGGTATAATGCCATTAAACAACAGCGAAGATGCTGGCGAGTGCTCCTTCAAAGTACGAATGACTATATCAGGAGCATGGTTGACAACGGAAGACAAGTAAGCTTGTCGTCTCAGATGAACAACCATCGCAGCATTGAACGCGGCTAAAGCCATTGCATCAGCATTAGCTTTAGCAGCCACGTTCTGAAGATCCGTCAGTAATTGTAGCTCAGGACTACTACTGGCTGCTAACTGCGAACGCGACAACCTGCTCAACACAGTGGATATGGCCGTTAGAAACCAGTCCATGTGAGAGGCTATGGCTACCCCCTGCCGCGCAGCTTCTTCAATAGTAGAAGACTGCTTATCAGTTAGCGGGATCAAGACCTTGGAAGGGACCTTGTTGCCTTTACATATGTCGGCAAGATCAGTTTCCGGTTCCGCGGCCTTAAAGTCATATGCCGAATCATGAATTCCGTACGCTCTAGACGTGGGCTTCTCCACCGGAAGTGGTGCCGAAGCGGAAGCCGGTCTAAAGAGTGCACGTTTTCCCGTTCTTGTAATACGTTCCTGCATTGTTTTAGGCTGGGCTAAAACCGTATCAAGAACGGAACATAAACCATGAATGGCATCTGACGCAGGAAGTGACGACGTCTGCATGGTAGTTGTCGAGGGAGCCTCTGCCATAGTATGTAGGCGAGAGGATGTCGGCGGAGGGGGTCGTGACATATTAGGGTACAACTCGTACAGAGCTTCTAGTACCTCTGAATATGAACGTCTCTCCGGATCATGATCACTGTCATTATCCTCAATGGATTGACGTTGCGCGACCCCCTGACGTCTCATCGATGGGTCAGTAGATAAATCAATCGGATCAGACGATACTACCGGAAGCTGTGTCGGAACCGGGGATGGAACCTGAACAGTACCGGAAGCGGAAGTCAAAAGTCGCCGGAACTGATCTAGTTCAGCTGCCTGTTGTTCCATTCTTTGCAGAATAACAGCAGACAGAGAACCATCAATAACCGGAACTCCCGTATTGATTTGTGGACTATTAGAGACCCGCCTATAAGGGGATGCAATAGGCCTAGCCCACTGCATTTCCGGACGAACCGGAAGTCTCAACCCACCGGGGTTTGTCACAACAGGCCTCCTTATAGTGGGACCGGAAGGACGAAAGTCCTAACCGGAATCCCGGAGTTAACCATACCGGAACCCGCAGGCGACCGGAATTGGCTGACAGGAAGTTGATAATGAGCCCTATATGGGTTTATGACACCCGACCCAGAACCATTCTCAGTCATACCCTGTTGTGACTGGAACAATGCCGTATTGTTTCTATTAACACTCTGAGGTATTAAGTGTGAAACTGGCATTGTTCCTGCAGAACAATGACCTCGATCCCCTGCGTTTGTCAACCCAGAGGTGTTCAATTGCAAGGGATTTAATCCTCCCCGGCCTTGCGTGATAACTCCCGTGACTGGGGTATTACGTAAGGTCGTGGAGTTTACTCCTGGTAAGACCATGGATACATTGTCTCTATATCCACCAGAGGTATTGTCTGCTGTGCTGAAATTAACTATACCTGGTATTACACCATAGTTATTTACAGCACCACTTACCATGCCTAAGGCTGCCCCTGGAGCAACAGGGAGTGTCGAAATTGGTTGACGACCAACAAACGACACCTGGGAATTATTAGATATCGGGGTATTCCCAGCGGGAGTCCCCCCAGTGATATCATTCCCAACAGCACATACGGGCGTACTTACAACGTCACCAGTGTTTATGCCCGGAGTCAAAGTGGTCCTCATCTCGTTCGTCTCGATTTCCATGGGGGACACACTTTCGGGAAGATCTAGTTCCACTGTGACCTCGGCTGACTCTCCCGTACCTTCATCTAGGACGGACCCCATTACTTTTACCTGTTTCTTCCTTTTACCTGTGGACAGATCAGAAACAAAAGTACTAGTGCTTGGCGCAATACCTTTATCTAATAAAGAACGTAAAGGGCCCATCCAAGGACTGCCAATCGATGCAGGCTTCTTCGCCGTCCCATTTTCAATAAAATGGGAGGGCGGAGTCATGATATTAGTCTCCGACATTAAACCAGGGGGAAGGGAACCCGCACGAGACCCGGTCATTAAATCTTGAAATAAATCATCGGGCCATTGTTGACACTCCTGACATCTATGGGTACAATCACAAGCAATATTGCCTCGACACGCAAGACAAACAGAATGTAAGTCGGTCGTTGATTTAGACTTCCCACAGACGGAACAGAACATAGAGGCCATTATTTTATCGACAGATATACACAAGAATACTTCCCAACTTGATCTTTTCGTTGCTTTGTAGACTTGTAGATGATGTTATCACTCGTTGTAAACGTAAAATCCTTCCGTAATACGCTGGAGCTTTACACACGATCTTTACAGTAGCTAGCTAAGTAAAGAAGTGGAGATCTATTGTGATTGAGTGCTGGCGTGGGTGATTAGGCGGGAAATGAACTGTGCTATTGTTTTAATTTCTTCACTTGTTAATCCGTGTTTGCACACGAACGCATATGTCAGTAAGGTCAGTTTCACTGTGTAAAAAATCTAAATATCTAAAAAAAAACATCCTAGCCCTACATCTAACCCTTCTGATGGCAGTCGAATTCGAAGCCTAAAAAGACTAGACCCTATGCTACCTCCTACAGCTACTACCTCCCTTCCTACCGAGTACTAGTGAGAGCGCCGAAACTCGACAATGACCCCCACGGTGCATCATGGTCGAAATTATCAGACAGATGGATTATCTTTCTTTCAACTGTGTGGCAATTCCGAAACCCATGTTATCACAACAAAACGGATAACGGAGATCAACTAAAGAACTGGAAAGTTTTCGCGATTGTGTGGAAATGTTCTTTTAACAAAGTCAACCCATTGTATATGATCGACTGGCGTATTGCAAAATAATAAACTTTGAAATGTATTGCTGAATGTTTCAAGGCAAAAAACTGATATTAAAGTTTTCATGAGACTGATGAATAACCATTTTTGTAAATTATGAACTGTTTTTTATTCCATTAATATCGGACATTTATTTCTCTTGCTGTGGTTGTGAAGTGGTGATATTAAAAATCCGCATTGTTTTCATTGCTGTTATGACAGTGACTTAATATCATTTTTTTTATGTTTTTTGCATCTGTGATATACAATTTCAGTTCGTGACATTTGCTTGAATATTGTGATATTTGCACCTTAATAAATTGAGAGAACTGTTATTGCCTCTAATTATCAGCCTGCTTAATATGTCTATATTATTTTGTCATGAATGTGTTAATTTTAGACATATTAGCTGATGTGAGCTAATGTTTACAAGTACCATTTATTATTTTGAGAGTAAATTAATATATTATTGTATGTGACTCTAGTCTAAAAGGTGAATGAGCTAACGAGTGTATTTATAGACAAAAACAGGGTTCACCGTTCCAAAGATTGCAGCAAGACCGGATGTTCCATCAGTAAAAGTCTTACTGCTGCTAAGCATGTTTGTGCCAGTGATACAAGCCATTAAACAGGGTATATTTGAAACAGCCAACATTACTTCTTTCCACATCAATTATATATCCAAGTGAAATTGGATGGTTACACCAGTACTGTCACACCAAATCTGACATTGTCACTGCCATAGTATCTTCGATCAACTGCTAGAAAAACATCAACATGATATCGAAGTTGAGGGGAGTCACACTTGATGAATCCATGATGGAACAAAAATCCTTTACGTTAACGGTGTTCGTACTTCCTTTCAAATAGGGTATATTCTTCCTTAGCTGAATATGTGTTCAAGTGGAACTGGACGGCTACATCAGTACTGAAGATGAGCACATCAATGTCTTCCTCTCCGATGACTGTGAAGGGGTGAATACTTCTCCAGACTTCTCTGTAGTCGCAGTGATCTATCCGGAGTCTGATAGAAAAGAAAATGAAAAAAAAATTGAAAATTTAGCAGATGTCAAGTGACTAAGGGAGCTTCTTGGATGGGGTACGAGTTCCTTGATATGAATGGCATATACCGGTTATCTAAACAATAAGTGGAACATGATGTAAACTCTAAGAATATATGAGGGTATGGGGTGGAGCCAAGCTTAGTTCAGAAGACAAAGGGTGCGGCTCGATGTCCTGAGGTGGGGGCATGCTCCTCAGGGTAGTGGATGTGTTCAATAAGTGTAGCATCCCTTATAGAAATTTAAGGTTGCGGGGAGCTCCCGCTAAGCTCCCGGGCTCATATGTTAACTTGTGCGAGCTATCCGCTACCTTGCGCGAGCTATCCGCTACCTTGCGCGAGCTATCCGCTACCTTGCGCGAGCTATCCGCTACCTTGCGCAAACTAGTGCGAGCTAACCAGCAGATCGCGAGAGCCAGCGGGAGCTACCCGTTAGCTTGCGTGAGATACCCGCTACCTCGCGCTCACTATCATAGATTGTTTCTAGTACTCACCGCAAGTTTGCGCTACCTACCATCATCGCAGAGTTTCAAACCTGCTAGCTCGCGAGAGGTAGCGCAACTTTGCGGGAGCTATCGCAAGTTTGAGATATTTGATAGTCTCTGTATTCTTGAGATTCCACACCATTACTTCTCCTGTCCAGCTATATAGGCCTTCCTTAAACCAACATCTGGAAAATCTGGGTCAGTCTCGTGACCAGTGTGTAGGAATACATAATAAAATTCCAAAGTTCCCTTCCACACAAGGCCAAAAAATCTGTTCTCTGCAGTGCTACAGATATTTACTTATGTTTTCACATTCTTGTGAATGATAAACTTTCTTTAGATATGGGATTAGTGCCCTTTTATTCTTGGTATTTCCTGCCCTGGAAATGGACTACTTTTGAACGGGGAGGGATGGTGTGTGATGCAGTCAGCATTTGAAAAATTGGAGGGAGAAGCTGTTATACATCTCAGTTCAATGGATGTATCTATAAGAGAGAGTCATTTCATGTTGTTTCATTAGTTTTTGGTAAGTACATGCTCTTTCAAATGATCAAGCAATCATAGCTGAGTTTTGCCTGAAGTGAATTAACATAGTGAGAGTAGGAGAGGGTTTAATTATGAATTTTCTAACTTAGACCTGGTGTAGAGTATAAGGCATATAATGCATTTAGTAATCCACTGAAACTCACCTCATGTTATTTCTTAAAGATGAATAGCAATTCAATTTGGATTCACTTGATACCAGTACTAGGCTATTTCTTAAGCAAACTAAATGGATGGTCATTATTCAGTTAACCCATGGTTAACCTCAATTAGCTATAAAACTTTTAATTTTATTGGATAGTTAATCTACCTTTTTGCAAAATTCAGATCTTTTCCCCTAATTTGTTCTGCATGTATTCAAATAGCTGGTGTATATAGTATGCTCACCCTGTCTTTGTTCTGATCTTGACCTACATAATGAATTTGTGAAATTGTAGGCTGAACCAGGGTCACTGATTTTGAGGATCAAGTTTGATAGGTCGCTGGCTTGCGCAACCTACCACTAGCTTGCGCCACCTACCGCTAGCTCGCGCAACCCTACAACAGTAATACAACTCTGGATCTTCGTTAACTAGCGCTGGCTACCATGGACAGCCGCAAACTAGCAATGTTTCAAATGGGAGCTTATCGGTAGCTCCCGGCAAGGTAGCAGCTTGCGGGGAGCTAGCGCAAGGTTGCGGTGAGCTATCGCGAGCTTGCGGGGAGGTATCGCGAGCTCGCGGGGAGCTAGCACAAGCTCGCACGGAGCAGGAATGGGGACCTGGCGCGAGCTCGCAGGGAGCTACAATCGGGAGCTGGCGCAAGCTTGCGCAAGGTTGCGGGGAGCTATCACTACCTTGCGGGAGCCAACCTACCAGCCTTATCGGGAGCTAGCGCAAGCTCCCAATGTTTCAAATGGGATCTTATCGGTAGCTAACATTGTAAGCTACCGCAAGCTAACTCCGCAATCTCTCTGCAATCTCTCTGCAATCTTAATTTTCTGTAAGGGATGATTTAAGTTCTCAGAATATACGAGTGTATGGGATCAGGCAAAGCTTAGTTTAGGAAAGAGGATGAAGCTTGGTGCCTCAGGGGTGCAGACATGTTCCAGAGGGTAGTAGATAGGCTGAATAAGTGTAGCATGGTATTATCGCCAGAAAAATATGATGGGGGGGGGGGTGGGAGACATAGGATGTGGCCAAGAAGTTGTGGACAGAACTTTAACAACTTTATCGGACAGGGAGACACACATCATTTAAACCCTGTCACATGTACGGAATTCGGGAAAATATGAAATTCTCGTAACAGTAACTGGTTGCTCATTTAGAGTGTAGGAGCTTCCAGGACAAGCCACAAAAAAAAGAAACTCCTCTTTGATTGAAATCCCAAAACCATAACAGGATGATAGGTGACCAATCTCAGTGAACTCAGATATATAATATCATGGAATATTATACGACTCCAGTGCTATATAAATCCATTGCGGATTCAAAACTACATTTGTTAGGCTTAGCCAATTATTATACGCTGAGTTCAGATGGAAAGGTGCGCTAGGCGGGATCCCAGAAACCACACAACAAAGGACTGGTTTCACCCGATACACGGGTTTAGTCGACCTGACCGCAACAAACAATGCAACGTGCTTTCAGAACAATCAGCTTTGACATGTTTTTATGTTTTTACAGTGTAATATTTGTATTTACCTTGAATAAAGATAGTAACTTAGAGAAATAAAGTATAATCGGATTTACCAATTATTCTGACTAATGGTATTATTTATAGTGAAACCAAATACAAATGTAGAAGCGATTTTGTGCGTGTTAAATAAAATTTCAGAGATAACAGCAAAATCCCAAGACGTCGGATGCTTGTTTCACCACTACTTTTGATTTAGACAGTTCAAAATACAAAAAGTGCCTTTGAATGAAATTTTAGAGAAAACAGTAAAATCCCATGATGCCGAACTCATTTTTGCTACTACTGTTCAACATGCAATGAAGTGCATTCCTCCATCAATTTATGCCAAGTCATCAATTCACACAATGAAACATTAATTTATTGAATAAAGGGATGCATTATCTGCTCATCCTATACTTTTCAGACTAATTTATGGTCATAGAACATGCAACATGTTCGCATTTGAGAAATGAACATGAAAAGGCATCCCTACGAACCTTCTAACTCCAGCTACATATTCAATAAGTATCTCTTACAATATTAGAAACATGAATTGCAAGCAAGCACCTAAAAGGTGCATGGACCCCTCAGCCTGTTGTTTTTTTTAGTCAAGTAGGATTAGAGCTGCATCTAGACTCAATTTAATTTCGCAAAATATATGGGCACCCAAAACTCAAATGCAACGAAAAACGAAAGTGTTGTTGTTCAATTTGAAAAGGATTTCTCATGGAAAAACTCCGAGTAATAGCTTCTGGTAGCATCAATATCAATCCGTTTGCATATCTGGGCATCGAATTTCATGTTAATAAACCTCTATTTTGTGGTTGATCACAGGCTCTTTGTCACCCTCATTTCTAAATGTAATGATTGCGCAATCCATACATACCAGGCCGATGAGGGCTCCGACATCCGTTATCCCTATCTAGTATGCGTATGGCATTCCTATACTATGTCTAAACTAAACTAAATTATCAGTACGAACTTACTTTTGTAGGACTGCACACACTTGGTGATTGTACAGGTATCAGATGGAAGAAAAGCTGTTCACACACACCGAAGGAACATATGACGTCTAAAGTTCTTAGTTTGGGACTTGATGGGAAATAACAGGCACACAAACTGGCGGTTCACTATTCCTGGTGTATGGGAGATGGAAGATATGCAGTCACATTCATGCACACTTAGGTGGTTAGACTGGATTCACAGTTACATGTAGTAGTCTCTTTTGATGGAAGATATTTAGTTCACACACTGGCGGTTAGAATGGATTCAGTTAGTAGCCTCTGTCGATGGAAGATACATAGTTCACACACTGATGGTTGGCCTAGATGTGGGCTCACTATTCCTCGTGTACGGGATATGGAAGATATGCAGTTCACATTCGTACACGCTTAGTTCACAGATTGAATGGAAGATATGCAGTTCACATATTTACACGTTCAGGTCACAGATTGGAATGTTCAGCTGGCGTTGATGGAAGCTATATAAATCACACACTAGGGTGGAAGCTGGATGGTATACGGTATGGCTCGTCTGAGATGGTAGCTGATGACTCACGGTATGGATCGTCCGAGATGGTAACACACCTATATATAAAGTTTCGAATTTCTGGCTTAAAGGAATGATGAAAGTCCAGGATGAGACTCGGACAAGGAAATTGTTAATTGTCTTTGTTTTTTGAACGATAAAAGTTCTGCGAGGACTGGATCCAATTATGATTTTTATTATCAACGACTGCCTCAGAATGGAATTATATTTGTTGACTGGATCAGTAAAAACGGGTACTAGGATGCTGATGACAGATCTGGCAGTATAGTGTCTCTATCCTATGATCAATTAATTCATGTTTATAGACAAGATTTGTCAATTCTATTTCGTTGTCTGAATATACATGAAATACTAAAAAGATATGGCGAATATGTAATATCTATATAGCCTATATTTACTAGGGCCTATATAATGTACAGAGAGAAATGCGAGTCCGACATGCAACATGCTAAACCTTGGCTCATTCCGGTGCCGCATATTCATATGTCAAAAAAAAGATATTTGACACGCCAAAACAATAATAATCTGTGTCTCGCATTTCCGTGTGTACTAAATGTGTAGACCCAGAATGACGCTTCAGAATCGAAAATAGGAAAATTTTCCTTAAACAAAGTACAGATTTTAGGATAATTTAGATTGAAATAGTGACCATGGTGACAAGGAATACGTTAATTTGAAAAAAACTACAACAAAATAGTTTGGAAGCTATCTAAGGCGAAAAACAAACTTACGAAAATTGTAGATTACAGCCATATACAAAGAGAGCACAGCGTGGAAAGTTCAGCGAGGATTCGGTGTAAAACAATCAGACGACAGGAGATGCACGCTGCGGTTGCTATGGTTCTGTCGCATCATTCAAGGTCACTGGCCACGTGGCGTGGCAAGCATGACAAAAACAGCTGATCTCAGAGTTTGGCACCAAATCTCCAGCAGTAAATGCAAGCACTCTAGAAATATTTCTATTGCATATTTAATCTTATATTGATTATTTTGCATGTTCATCCATGATTTTCATAAGGTAGTGCTACAAACTAAATCCAATTCAGTAGAGCAAGACAGCTCCACAGATGCAATAGCGAACAGAAGACTGCAACTGATGCTATAGCAATCAAGATAGCTCGACTGATGCGATAGCAAACAACCGATGAGAAAGCAATAAAAATAGCTCGAATGATGCGATAGCGAACAGAACAGAGCAACTGACGTGATAGCAATCAAGATAACTCGACTGATGCGATAGCGAACAAAAGAGCACAGCTGATGCTATAGCAATCAAGATAGCTCGACTGATGCGATTGCGATCAAGGCAGCTCAACTAAGCAATAGCAAACAAAAGAGCACAACTGATGCGATTGCGATCAAGGCAGCTCAACTAAGCAATAGCAAACAAAAGAGCACAACTGATGCGATAGCGATCAAGATAGCTCAACTGATGCGATAGCAAACTGACGGATGCAATAGCAATCAAGAATGGCTCGACTGATGCGATAGCAAACAAGAGTATGACTGATGCAATAGCAATCAAGATAGCTCGACTGATGCGATTGCGATCAAGGCAGCTCACCTAAGCAATAGCAAACAAAAGAGCACAACTGATGCGATTGCGATCAAGGCAGCTCAACTAAGCAATAGCAAACAAAAGAGCGCAACTGATGCGATAGCGATCAAGATAGCTCAACTGATGCGATAGCAAACTGAGTACGACTGATGCAATAGCAATCAAGATAGCTCGACTGATGCGATAGCAAACAAGAGTATGACTGATGCAATAGCAATCAAGATAGCTCGACTGATGCGATAGCAAAAAAAGGGCGCAACTGATGCGATAGCAATCAACATAGCTCGACTGATGTGATAGCAAACAAAAGAGTACAACTGATGCGATAGCCCAGGGGTTTTTCTAGCCGTTTTTTCATCGTGGCGACGATGAAAAACAATATATATTTCGATATTTTCCGTTTGCGATTTTTCCGTTTGCGAGTGAAGCGAGCACGAAAGAAAAATTGAGTTTTCCCACAACATACCAGTTGTCAGTTGATAGGTTGTTTCGCATGACCCGCCCGCATCAATATCTTGGAG
This sequence comes from Hanleya hanleyi, assembly GCA_036873755.1. Classification (NCBI taxonomy): domain Eukaryota; kingdom Metazoa; phylum Mollusca; class Polyplacophora; order Lepidopleurida; family Hanleyidae; genus Hanleya; species Hanleya hanleyi. The sequence goes on from JAVTVY010053910.1 coordinate 19,416, forward strand.
ATAAATAATGCCGCATGTATTTTATTTATCAGTTATTATTGGTCGTAAAAGAAATAAGTAATCATATCTAAGTAAATCGAATCAACCGTCACAGCGCGAAGGCGACTGAGGAGCCGCCATCTTGGTTCACATTCTTGGGGAAAACCCTATTTCAAGCGAGGATTCCCTCGAGTCAAGCACGTGGCAGTGAAGTTTTAACTCCGGCACTTTTGAAGATCGCGTACCAAAGCCATCGTCGTTTTAGTTTATATAGTTTATATAGTTTATATATTCGATTACAATCTTCTCTGTTAACAGTAAAAAATATTTAGCTTCAATAAATAATAATTATAGCTATAGAGGTCATGCTAAACAACCTATTAACTGACAACAGCCGTACTGTGGTTTGGTGTGGTTGTACCGGATTGCTCAAAACATGCATGTAACAAGTGAACGGCTGACTATCTTAGGCCGAAGTTTATATCTCGATCGACAATGCAGCAGCAGTTCTATATGTTGTTGTTGCTCTAAGACATGTCGTGCTAATGTCGCCTTCAATTGTTGGATAACCGCACCCTGTCATGGTTTGGGCCAATGAGTCATCTGATCTCGTAACACCGAGTTATTTTAGCAATGTTGTTGTAGACAGATATAATTCATGTAGATAAATTGTCAGTATTTGTTCGTGTTTGAAGAAGCGTGGTAAACATATAACCAAACATATGACCAACCTCAGTTCTGTAATCGATGCGATGAAAAAGTTGAGAAAATTGAGTTTCATCATTTTTTTGATGAAAAAGGCAAAAATATTGAGTTTTGTAGATTTCTATGCGCGCCGAAGGCTCGAAAAAAAAAAAAATTTTACAAGTAAATTTTCTGTTATTAAGCTAAAACTTACCTCACTTCCACTCTTTGCATTTCTTGTCTACAGGAAATATCACAGTAAGAATTTAAATGACACAGTTATCTCCCCTGCTAGTCACCTGATTGCATAGCTACCCACAATTCTACTTCCTTCTTGTTCCACTGCGATACATGGTCTGGATGTATCATAGCGGGGAGGTTGGGTGGGCATCACTGGAAGTGAGGTAAGTTTTAGCTTAATAACAGAAAATTTACTTGTAAAATTTTTTTGTTATTTGCGCTGAAAACTTACCTCACTTCCACTCTTTGCATAGAATGCCACCGTAAGGTAGGTGGGCAAACTGATACAATCCGTGGTAGTGATAAATGCCATACATAGTGACTAGTTCAAAGTAGAAATCATAGATCTTCTACCTCACAGAGGATCCATGAAATCATACAACAGTAATAACCTGTATGCCTATGGTACACAGGGAACCTCTGTTGCTACTCTGACTTCAAGGCTGAGATGCAATATACGCCCCCCCCTTTTTTTCGAAAGGGGCCGAGAGAAAAAATGCACTCACCCGCAAGCAGGGTTACAACTGTACGCCCGGACTTTTGTAGCTATATTGCTGGCCTCGGTCCCCCTGACACCCGCTGTGCGGTCACAAGTGGGCCGATAGAATAGAGGTCGTTACATGCCAACGTCATGTCCCGGAGATAGTAGGAGGCAAATGTCGTGTTTGACCTCCAGTAGCACGCCCTCATAATGTCTGTCACCGATCTGTTGGTCCATAGAGGCCATGATGCCGCTAATGCCCTAATCTCGTGACCCGAAACGTTTACAAGCGCGGCTTGCCTATCAGTAGCCGTGGAGTACGCTAGCCGAATCGTATTTTTGAGCCAACTCGAGATAGTGTTTTTACTTATTTCTTGTTTGGCTTTAGGATCGAAAGGGATAAACAAAGCCTCCTTCCCGCTCTGATCTCCTCTGTACGATTCAGGTAACACGCAAGAGCCCGAACCGGACACATTAACATGTCTGATTCAAGACCGGACGAAAGGAAATCAGATAAGGCTGGAATTGTGAACTCTCGAGATATGGAATCGTAGAGGGCTTGATTCTTGGCCACAAACTCAGGAAGCGTTGTGAGAACTACCTTGCTCCAGTTCCTAGAGTGTCTGATGTTCCTTCTATCGAGCGCATGCAGCTCTGACACCCTAGCTGCTGAAGCAAGAGCCAACAAAAACGAAGTTTTGTATGATAAATATTTTAGCTCAATAGCTTCTATTGGCTCGAAAGGTGGCTCTCCCAATTGCCGAAGTACTAAGGCTAAGTCCCACTTAGGTAATTTCGGAATAGCCGACTGACCAGTTATCTTGTATGACTTGATTAGTGCAGATAAGTTTGGATCAGTCGAGGGATTAATCCCAGTACCCAGTAGAATAGGTTGAGCAATGGCCGCTCTATAACCTTCTACCGTAGCAGGCACCAGGCCCCTATCCCTGAACAGGTACAATAGAAACTCTGCTATCTCAGGGATAGTTGCGCAGGATGGATTAATATCCCTCTCTCCACACCAAAGATCGAAGATTGCCCACTTTGAGTTGTATACAGCGGAAGAGGACGGTCGAATAGATTGTGCCATTCGGCGCCCAACCTCCGCTGAAAATCCCGCCTGAGCGAAGTGCTGCTTGAGCACTTGCACACGTGGTAGTGGAACAGTCCTGGTTGGCTGTGGAATGTCGACGTTCCAGGCTGGCGCAGTAGATTGTGCCATACCGGAAGCTGTCTTGGTACATCTACCAGAAGATCCAATAGTTCCGGGAACCACGGCCTTGCTGGCCACCACGGAACAATCAGGTAAACGACACACATGTGTTCGCGAATCTTCTGAAGTACCTTCGCTAGGATAGCTGGAGGAGGGAACGCATATGCTACCATCCTTGACCAGTCCTGCGATAGTGCGTCCACTGCATATGCCGACGGATCCGGAACCGGCGACATGAACAGGGGCAGTAGATTGTTGCGCCGAGTGGCGAACAGATCTATGTGTGGCATCTCCCAGACATGAGCTATTTGTTTTAGTATGTCTGGGTGAAGTTGCCACTCCGTGGGAATTATCTGATTCCGTCGTGAAAGCGAATCCGCTAAGACGTTCAGTACCCCCGGGATGTGTCTGGCCAACACTGATATGTTGTTGTCCCAACACAGACCGAAAAAGATTTCCGCTTGGCTTTGTAATTGCGGAGATCTCGTCCCCCCCTGCTTGTTGATGTAGGACACAACTGTTGTGTTGTCCGTCGCAACTAGCAGGTTCTTGTCGGTCAATACGCTCACCCACGTGCGGATGGCATGTGTCACTGCCATAAACTCCAACACGTTTATATGGTACGAGCGTTCCTCGATTGTCCATAACCCGGATGTCGACTTGGACTCGATGCGTCCGTGAACAGGTGATGAAACGGAAGTGGGGACACACCTGGCATAACGTTGAGTGGATCCAGCCACCATCGGAGGCATTGTTTGACTAGTGGTGTTACAGGTATCCACGGATTCAACTGCCTTTCGACCCATTGATGATTGAAGTAAATCATTAAGGGACGAAGCTGCAACCGCCCTCTTGGAGTTACGTCCTGTGTTGACGTCAAGAGGCCGATTATCGCAGCAAAGTGTAAAGCCCTGGCCTGAGATAACTTGAGGAACTGAGGTATCTTCGTCGTTATCTTTAGCCATCGATCTTCTGGGGGTTTGGCGAGAACTCGTAGCGTATCGTATTCCACCCCCAGAAATTTGCGCCTTTGTGAAGGAATCAGCTCTGATTTCTCTTCGTGTGGGATGTATCCCAGAGAAGTCAACATCCTTAAGACAAACTGGGTGTCTAGGATTAACTGCTCCTTGCAGGCATTCCTTAGCAGGGAGTCGTCGATATAAAAGTGGTACTTTATACCTAGACTGTGCAGGAATTGTGCCACTGGTGTAAACACTCGTGTGAACACCCAAGGGGAAGTGGATAGGCCGAACGGAAGCACTTGAATTTGGAAGCGTCATTTGCCGACCATGAATCTCAAGTACTTCCTGTCCCCCGGATGTATCGGGATATGCAGGTATGCATCCCTTAAATCCAGAGAAGTCAGCCATTCCCTTGTCCGAGTACCGACCGGATAGACCGGAAGGACTCCATGCGGAAGTGTGGCGGTGGAGTGAGGTAGTCCTTGTTGAGGCGCTTTAGGTTTATAACCATGCGCATCTCGGACGTGTCTTTCTTGGGGACCAGAAAGACCGGCGAATAGAACCCGGGTGACGTGTCCGAAACCGGAAGCTCTATTACAGCTGCCTTCTCTATCAGCTTGTCCACAGAGGACTGTATCGCTGATAGATGACCCGTTCGTAATGGTATACGAGACGGAAGGGGATGAGCAGTCAAGGGAGGAAGCGTGTCGAACAATAGGCGATAGCCGTATCTGATCGTTCGAATGACCCACGCTTCCGTCCCGATCCTTATCCAGTTCCTCCAAAACAACTGCAGCCTTCCCCCTACCGGAAGGTCTAGTTGCTGGGGAACTGGAAACGTTATGTCTCGGTGTTCCCGCCATACAGGAAGCCACCCGGTACGGCCCGAGACATCAGGAATCCTTCTTTGACTGCTTAGATTTCCCCTTACCCTGCTTCTTATGGCCATAGGTCGATACTCTTGGCTCTAAAGAAGCAGGCGCTTGGTTATGCTGTTGGCCGGAAGCACCCTTATTAGCCTTGGAACTAGGCGGGTTCTTCTTAGCCTTCTTCGCCTTTGGACCCGACCCGGAAGCCATAGGTCTTTTAGACGAAGCACCGGAAGCAACTGACCTGTCATGCTCTATACGATCCATTTCAGGTCGAACTTCGGCAACAGCATCACCAAACAGTAAAGAAGGAGCCGTAGATGTCTCTAGTAGACTCCTCTTTACAGCTTCCGGTGTGTAACTATGCATAAAAGGAATGAAGGCCTTTCTCCTTAAATACACTAGCATAGAAGATAGGTAGGCATTGTGTACCAGTAAATCTTCTACAGCACCGGAAGCAATCTTCTGGTAGTCAAGAACGAGGTTTATACCCTCCTGTAACTGTTCTTGATTCTCCGCGCCCGACAGCGAAAATAAACCATCCTTTATGGCTTTAAGAAACCAGTCGAGGTGATTCGTAATCGCCACTCCTTGTCGAGCAGTTTCCTCAAGTACTGCGGCCTGTTTGTTCGTGCAAGGAACATCCGGATTACTAGGCACTTTAGTATTGCTAGAGCATAAATACTGAAAGTCGCCGTTCACCTCTGCAGACCGGAAGCTAAACGGTGATTTATGTACGCCGTAACTTCGTGTGTTTGGCTTCTGTACTGGGAACGGACCAGAAGATCCTGCAGGGCGGAAGCGAGCTTTTGGTCTCAACCTTATAGCACGTTCCTCCTGCGTAGTGGGTTCTGCTAACGTTCTATGGAATAAATGGCAGATAGAATGAATAGCAGTTGAGGCCGGCAGCGTGGTAGCCGACCTCGTAACCCGGTTTGACTCTCCTGATTCAGTTTCAATATCCCCCGCATGTGGGACCGGAAGCTGCATATCAGGAATCAAGTCATAGATGCCGGAAATAAGTTCATAATATTTCCTAGCATCCGGATCAGTATTGGTAGGTTCATTCAATTCAGATCTACCGTACTGGTCCCTATCCACTTCCATAGCTTCCGGGGCTTCCTGCCAGGAGGGAGTATTGGAAGGGATAGTCCTCGACAAATTAGCTTCCGGTTTCCTAGACTGTTCAGGCAAAACCGGAAGCAGTGGCGTACTACTTCGGAATTGACTGGTCATCATCTCTCTCAATTCCTTCATTTCCTCACGTTGCTGTTCCATACCGCGCAGTATGGCAGCCAAAGTGGGATCAGTCACTTGAGAGTGGACCGGAAGCAAGGCCTGACGAGGTGTGTTCACACTCAAGGACCCTCCAGCTGGGCGTGAGCACGGCCACTGTAAAGGTCGGTGAACGGGCATACGAGGTCGTAAACCGGAAGCACGTATAGGAGGACGCATCATACGATAAATTCCCGGTCCCGTACCTCGAACACCACCGGAAGCAGATATCTGACCTAAGCCACGCAAGGGCGAAGGTAGACCAGCAACCGGATGCCGCATAATTTGAACTGGTCTGATTGAGGGTTCTTGATAACGCAACTCAGACACAGGCAAAAAATTTGACATATTATGGTTACCTGGATACATACCATACTGCCGTTGTTGCGGGAACCTTAATCTCTGGTGGCCCAGAAGGCTCGTAGACACAAACGTCTCGGCAAGGGAACGAGGAAGGCCACCAGAGTAACCGGAAGCAGGTTGAAAAAATTCAGACAAACCGGAAGCAGCAGTTAAAGGCGTAACTGAGCGACCGGGAAGTCCAGGCCTCGACAGCGTCGAGGAAGGTATTTTCCCAACCCCGGACCCAAATGAAAATTTAACATTAGGCTCCTCACTGGTGCTGCCCAAGTTTTCATAATCATAAGTTGCCTCCGATCGTGCGATCGGAGTCCCCTGACTTTCCCACGCTAAGCCTGGGTCCGTCACCGATTTCCCTTCATCGTCACATCCAGGCGTCCGCTCAATAGGAATCTCCACTTCCACAGTCGTCGTCGTACCAGATTCCATATCCTCGATTACTCCTTCCACTTGTACCAACCGGGTCGATCCCTTACCTGATTGACCCTTCACCTGGCCTGAAATGGAAGCATCGTGAGCGGGGGGGGGGGCGTTTGTTTATCTTTATTTACATCCAATAGGCTGACTAATGGAGTCCCAGCTACTGAACTAACAAACCCCCTAGACTCCTCGCCTACATTAGTACGAGGAGACTGTGCTACATACGTCTCGTTTGCGATATTGGCAGGCATAACGACACCATTCCCTTCGTTAGCTGCCAGAGAACCGGCCAAATAAACCTGGAATATGCCGGGCGCCCACACAATACACTCTTCACAGGCCGTGTCCCATGTACAGATTCTACCCTGGCGGCATGGCGGACACACTGAGTGAAGGTCATAACTTGGCTTGTCACCTCCACAAGACATGCATGACATTTGAGACATATTATGAGCCATTATTACGCTGATAACTTAGAGAATACTTCCCAAAGGGTATCTTGCAGGAAATCAGACGTCTGAGGTAATCCAACTGTGAGTAGTTTCGCTAGAAAAGGCACTTTTTCACAGAGTTGACAATGTTTACTTCCAGCCCTACGAAGCAGTAGAACAAGAAGGGCGTAGAATTGTGGGTAGCTATGCAATCAGGTGACTAGCAGGGGAGATAACTGTGTCATTTAAATTCTTACTGTGATATTTCCTGTAGACAAGAAATGCAAAGAGTGGAAGTGAGGTAAGTTTTCAGCGCAAATAACAATTGAGTTTTCAAAATTTTGAAATTGAGTTTATGAACAATT
>JAVTVY010053911.1:0-27024 GCA_036873755.1 Hanleya hanleyi
GAACAAGACCCAGTGGCGCTCCCTGCAATACCAACACACCTCTGGTCAGAAGCAGTGTATATGCAAAATTTCGGAGGAATCCGACAAAGCTTTTGGAAGTTATCGCCTGTGAGAAATTTGGACAGACATCCACGGGAGCAAGACTTGTTTTAACTGGAACGGACATGAAGAAGCGAAACTCAGTGGCATCACCTTCAGGCAGATGTTGCTGAAATACAGTAGCAACCGGCATCTTGCCTCAAGGAATGCATATGCTGAACTTCGGGAGAAACCAACAAAGTATTTGGAAGTTATCGCTTGCAAAGAATTTGAACTGACATCCACGGCCAGGAACGGACATGAAGAAGCGAGACCCAGTGGCGACACCTTGGACTTTATCGCTTGCGAAAAATTTAAACGGGCGTCCACGGACACAAAGAATCAAGACCTATTTTGTCCCAGTGGCACCACCTTCAGGCAGATGTTGCTGAAATAAAATACCAACTGGCGTCTCGCAAGGAATGAATATATGCCAAATTTCAGAAGAATCCTCCAAAGCGTTTGGAAGTTATCGCCTGCGGAAAATTCAAACAGACATGCACGGGCATCCATTTGTACACGGACATCCACGGACACAAAGAAGCAATACAAGCGTCTAGTCCGTCATTCATAATTCAGCCGTCGTCCATTAACCATTTTAAAGTCCCCGCCCGCGTTGCGGCGGGGGATAATTAGGCACACTCACGACTGTCAGATATTGTCAACAGAACGCATCTGCAATGTCGCCTCACCGGTATCGCTGTGATGGCTTAGATTCGGCTGCATTCAAAATGTCCACAGGACAACAAAACCATAAGGATTATTGGCCATTGTTGCGAAAAATCTCCAGGATGGTTAGAATGGGAGAATGGAATGCAATCCACAATACGTGTCATTCGAGTGGGCAATGTGCACGAAAAGAAGAAAGTCGAGGGCAATATCATGAAATTCACTTCCTCCCCGTTTAATACTCAAACTAAGAACGGGTTCCGAAGCCACGTTACTGTCATAGCTTGCAAAAGAAATTTTAAATTCGTAATGCATTATAACGTTATAAGATCGCTGTAACGGATTAGTAATGCGGTATTTGCTTCTTTAACGAGGTCCTCAAATACCATTTCACACCCAGAAACCAGACAAGTAGGGTCCTATTCCTTTTAACACCCGGGTCCCCATGGATGGGGTCTTATTCCTATTCAAACCCGGGAACCCCACGGGTACCCAGTTAGTCGCCGCTTACGACAAGCTCACCGAGGAGCTGAGGTATATTCTTATCATGACCTGGAATGTGCACGATGACACCTCAGGTCAATCTGCGGGAGCCTCATGGGGCGAGTGACTTCCTCGGATTCGTACAAAAACGGTACATCGTTTCCATTCAAATACTCTTTCTGCTATTTGTATAACTTTCTCAACTTGAAGATTTTCGCTAGCCTGTTCCACTACGATCGCAAACATGTTTTCTAATCAATATGATTATTCATTGCACTCGTTTGACCAATAGAATTTGTAGACGTTTGAGTCGGTTTTATCTTCAGTCGCTTCTCGATTGGATAATTCATGTCACACGTAACAGCTGGCGATCAGGTGCAGAGCTAGGGGCAATATGGTTCATTGATCTTCATATGGTAGCTGTAACGAGCTACTATGTATCTTGTTAATAAATGTTGTTCCAAATGGGTCATTCTGGCGTTGCCATTCACATAAAGCCCCAGACGACTCACATTCCATTGTGGCACGTGATCGCTAGAAGATTACTACCTACGTTACCACCAAAACAGCGTTTTGTCTGCTCCAGATAGAAAACACAGACGGACCATAGTGCAACTCAGGATCAGTTCCAAAATATAATATAATATAATAGGATTAAATTTCAAATTATATGTGTTAGCCAATCAGTTGGCTATCTGGGAGAAACGACTTTAAAATAAGGTTTTTTCACAGGGCAGCTTGTGTGAAAGGACATGTTACCATCAACACTACAATTCTATTGACAAGGTTCTATATTTGAAGTTGCCTAAAAGCGGATATTAGGCAGCAATAACTGTGTTAAATGCTTGTAGGTCATGTTGTCCAATTATTGTTCAGGGACATTTTGACATCTGTGACCTTTGAAAATAGGTCATGGTCGATACCGTACAGAGTGAACATGACCTACCAGCCTTCATAAGGCAGCATCGTGCCAAATATCCAGTCTACGGCTCCCTCTGTTGTTGCGATGTTACATTCACAAAGCTGTTCATATTTTGAGATGTGACCTTTGAAAATAGGTCAAAGGCCTCTCTGGAGTGAACTTCTAAGTCTAAGCGTGACTCTGATACATCATACACTAGATAACGACTTTACAACGTATATCATATGGAATAAGAATACTGATCACCGATACGGATTTGATATATTTAGAACATCGTGATGTCTTGCTGGCATCATTGGAATCTGTTGACCGCTTCTGTCTTGCAGAAAATTAGCCGAGTTTTATGTATGCTATGATTTATCCTTTTAGTTTGGTGCTAATGTTAATATATGAATTAGGTCTTTGGATCATGGACGCGGAAATTCTTTAATGGACGACGGCTGAATATTGAATGACGGACCAGACCCTGGTATTCTTGACCTATAGGCTTTCAGAAATTAACATTGTGATAAGTATCAATAGTCTATATTAATTTGTCCCTCAGATATTGTGTTCACAAGCAAATTGGACTGCTATTCACACTTTGGCCACTGTGACCTTTGAAAATATGACAATATGGTCAGTTTGGAGTGAATTGGACCTAGCGACCCTTGTGTCAACGATTGCGATTCTAGACCAAGTGTTTTTTTCAAATATTGTGTTGTCAGGCAAATGAAACCACTGTCAACATTTCGAAATATCCAATCTCCAGCTTTCATTGTTATTGAGATATTGTGTTCACAGTGCTGTTCACATTTTGGCCTATGTGACCTTTTAAACAGGTCAGGGTCGGTCTGGAGTGCATTTTCCCTGGTGGCTCTTACAAGTCAGCACTGTGCAAAAGATTAAAGTATTTCTTTAAATACTGTGTTTACAGGCAATTGTGACCACTACTCACATTTTGACCTCTGTGATCTTTGAAAATAGGTCATTGTCAGTACAGAGTGAACTTGACCTAGAGGCCTTCATAAGGAGCAGACGATCGGTTCGTCGATCTTGGTCCAGTTAACCAATAGGACGAGATGATGAATAGGAAGCAGTAGTTCTTTCAGCTGATTGGTTAACTGGATCAAAATCGACAAACAGGGAGTGGCAATAACACATTCTGATTGGATGAATCCTATTTTGGAAGTCGTCCATTAACTGACAGGACCAGCTCTTCTTCTTCTATCTTCTGGTCCTATTTTGCTAGACTCCCATTACTTTATGTCATCATACCGGGTCAAATTATTTCTCCCAATTGTCCTGAAAGCTGATGACGTAGGCCCCCTACATCCATGACAATATAATCCCACTTCTATCCCTTGATGCAATGCAGGTTCCCAACATCTATGACAATTAAATGGCTGGTGGGGATCTTTATACAATTCAATTAGCCTGTCACCTCCATCATGTAACACGACATCAACTTAATTGCCAGGGCGACGTCCCTGGACTGGCACAGTTGGAAGAGCAAGCTTTAATTTGGTGTACCGGATTACATATAGGACTTCACGCCTTGCGGCACATGTACTTTGCATTGACAATTCGTTTTACATAAGCGATGTTATATTTCTGGATAAGTGATCACGTGTCATGCAGATGAATGAATACACAAGTCATCATGTGATTGAGAGAGATACGTCATAATACGTCATCAGGGTTTTGGACCATTCAACACTCTAAGTCGACTATGACCACTGTCCATTTATTGCTAGTGTACCGCTGCTACTCTTACGTAGGTTCGGATGTTGCTTGGACGATAGCAAGACTGTAATTTCCAGGAAGGGAGTTGGAGCGGGCATGTTGGAAACCGCTTGAAAACTAGCACTCAGGTTTAAAGGTCATCTATCTCATCTTTCCCTGTCCTCACGGCAGCTATTCTTGTCTCAGACCAATCAGAGTGCGTCAACATCTGATTTTATTTTCATTTGTTCCAATTTGCAGAATGATATGGCTGCCATTGCGTACAGAATAATGAAGCCAGAGGACGGTAACCAGGTTAGAGAATTGCTCTATGTGTACTGGAGATCAGACCCTTTGGCGGTGGCTCTACACATGGAGGTACCCCGAGAGTGTAAACGTTATGTGGATTATGCCCTCGACGAAGGTCTCAATAACGGGCTGTCAGTCGTGGCTGTAGAGCCAGTAACCCACACCATTGTTGGCTTTGGTATTTGGGTTATAAGTACGCGTGATAATCGGAATAACTGGGATTACCCCGCTGATGACAAGGATTGTGATAAACTAACCAAACACAACAAGATATCAAGGCGATTGTACGATGGTCTGGATATTTTTGAAACTTATGGTGTCGACAAAATATGCGAAAGTATAGCGCAGGCTACCCGAGCGGACTATGCCCGAAAAGGTGTAGGGAGCAAAATCTTTGAGAAACGCATGCAGCTACTACGAGAACATGGTATCCCGCTTCATGTTAGCGAATCGACAAGTCACTACTCCCGACGAATCCTGGAGAAAGAAGGAAGTGACATTATTAGGGAGGTGAACTATGACGAATATGTAGCGGATGGAACACTTGACATGCCGCCTAACAGTCCTCACAAATCCATCGTTTTGGCTGTGAAACGAATAAATCTGGATGGGACTGGGAAGATAGTTACATCTACCTCGAGATTGTAACATATCATCGATTGAGTATAGAGTATTAATAAAGGCGTGTGTTTGCTTGGCATAAATTTACCATCTTCCCGTTTCGAGTTAGATACCGCATAACGTTCCGTCACCTCAAATCTTGAACACATGTGATGTCATGTAGCCAATCAGGATATGAGCTTACCAACACCGTGCAGCGAGGAGTTTCTTCTATATCCAAATATGGGAAGCGGTGGTTGGTTTTCAAAAAGGAAATGTTCATATTCTTACAATAGCCAATTAAATTCGAATTATGAAGAGGTCATACAGGGGCACTTCTCCTACAATTAAACACTGAATATTTAATATTTAATTTAATATTGACGAGTCAAGACGTCACCAAACCGTTTTCTGACGAGATATGTGTGATATTCGGCCAAGGCAACACATGTAGTGTTCGACTTGGGTATGCGAAAATAGGTATTACTTGAGCTATAAAAAATGAGCGAGCTGACGAAATCTTCAACCCTGAGCCCTTCCCTATCAACCGGCTCTACGGAGCCTGGAAGCTCCGAGTGTTCCCGAGAGAAGCTTTCTAGAGAAGTCATATGGTTGCTTTTTAGTCACCAGACGTCATAAATTTTCCCATCTCTTGCATCTCGCTTCAATTTGGTATAACGTTCATATGGCCATTGTATCTATTAGGGGAATGAGAGCAAATGCGAGTATACAGAATATAAGCAAACATACGACAACTAATTAAAGCTCAGCGACTTGTAATATTCACTTCTTTACCCAATGAACATTTAGAACTGAAATATAATTGCTGGACAATGATTGGTGGAGTGATGAATATATATATATATGAATATAGTTAATTGACACAATTCAGCGATATGCATTGATGTGACATATTCATTTCCATCATTAACTATTTTCATACGCCATTTACAATTTTTAAGTAAGTCCCCTTTCTGTCCCGGGTGTTAAAAGGAATAGGACCCTACCCGGGTGATTTCCGGGTGTGAAAAGGAATAGGAAAACCAATGTCGTGATATGACTGAAATATAGTTGAAAGAGACGTTAAATCATATCCACTGACTCACGTACCTCCACATTAACCCACAGGAGGTAGCAATGGTGTTACCAGATGCTGAATTGGCATCAACACTCGTACGCTTTCTGATCCTGGGATCCTTTGGCAAACAAGTCAGAAATCCTCGTTCACGCGTTCAATTAGTGTTACAATTCACGCGTTCAATAATTGAACACCTCAGTTTGCCGTGTAAGACGCATCATCCCGATCTGTATCCAATATATTATCGATACCAGTAGACATAAATATATAGTGAACAGGTTTTGAACACTGTACAACTTGAATGGTCCGGTGAAAGATGTCAAGTCTTTAGTATCGAATCCGACACAGGAGAGGTATTCCTCCCCTCCATTCACATCCGTGGTTATCGTGAGGAATGACGCGAAATCATCAGACCATTTTAACAACTCTTGTTAATGTATTTAGTCAGCGATTCAAACTTTTTACAGGACTGTAGATGATTCATATGAGTTAAAGTGAAATCATTTCTGAAATAACTGGTAGTAAAGTCACACACGTAATAATCATTATGACAGTGATTGTAAGTGAAATAAATAACAATTGTATTGGGTGGTATATCTTGAACTAGTTGTAATGAAATGAAAAGTACAGACAAAACTGTCTATATGTGTAAGTGTTATCTCCCTGAATTTGAATGTTATTATATGTGTAGGATTTACAATTAGTTTCTCGAAACTTGGCAAATTTGATGTCATAATAATTGTGAATATCCAATGTTGGGACATTGGAAATAAAAAGAAAATTGAGCCAATGGCTTGTAACGCTGTTCACGTGGGAAGAATTCATGATAGATCTGTATTGTCTCGAATAACGTTGCTTTGAAATCTGGTATGCCGGTAAAAACTCTCTCGATATAGTCACGGATTTGACTGTATCACGCAAAGTACATTGTCAGTATTTCTCGCCGATCGTTAATAAAGTTTCCAATACTTTCCACTTCAAAATGCAAGGGGTACATGTGATAATGCGACTCTGAAGTTTACCTCCTATCGAATATCGCCTATTCATTTGTAGATTTGTAGATATACATACAGCGCGTATCTTCTGCGAATGTTTTTCGGGTATATGCCATTCTCGAAATCGGTTCGTGTCTTTTCAAGGAGGCTGTGATATGCTGAGGTAAAGCGAGATTTTCATGATATGTCTCATATTTTGTATGGAAGGGACGGCCTTGCAAAGTTAACCCATCGACATACGTCGAGATAATGGTCAGATTGAAATGTCGGAAGTTGAATGGGTTTGCTTTATAGTCTCCAGTTACTGCTATCGATGACGTACATCCAGTTATCAATCTGGAAAGAATTATATTATTGCTTTCAATTGCACACAACCTGTCCAACATGTATGATAGACTTCCGCACTCCCCTCCGACTGAACAGATGTTTCGTGGTTGTTCGTCCTAGATTCACTCGAACTTTAAACACTTTGAAAAAATATCCTCTGTAACGAGTTCATAAGTTTTCCTCTATTGATAAGACAATAAACCGTAGTGGGACTATAGGTATCTTGGTCAAGTACATGTTGTGAATAGGGCCTTCATTTCAAATGTTTTGCTCTTATTGATTTAGTCAAATGAATAAACCCACCCATAGGCCCGAATATGGATAAACGGTACCCAAATGATCACCAAAATCCTTAGCATATAGTTACGTTGAAAAGTGTTTCCCAGATCTCCACCGAAATGCATTATTGTTTGAATTTTATCAGTTTTTGTCTACATCGTGACATTTCGACGACATCGGCTCTGATAATAGGCCCAACATTTCTCCAGTCAAGATGAATAGGTGAACAGGATTGTGCAAACTGTAGAGTTTGCCTTCAAGAAGGCGAAAAGTTCTGTCTCTGCTTCTTTTTTGAATCTAATGGATATTCGACTCAACTTCCAGTTCTAACCAAACTTCTGTTGCCCAAACAAATTAGCGTACAGAAAACTAGAAATCTGCTACACCAAGGAAATCACCAAGGAAAACCTTGGAGCCAAGGGTTTATCAGAGAGTTTGATTGGATAAAACGTACGAATGAGGAAAGAAATGGAAGCCGGCTGTGACACTTTACAATGCTGAATTTAACACTTGTAAAGCGTTGTATTGCTTCTGATTCAGCACTATTATGTTGAATATAACACTTTTTTTCAGCACTTTCTTAGAGTGTCACAGATACAACACTTTATATAATGTTGTCACTCCTCGGACATTTATTATGTTATAAACAACACTTTCATTTTAACACTTTCTGTGAGTTTAAGAAACTGAAAAAGTCACGTTCCCGCACCATCAAAATCACATCAACTGCTCAAAAATTCAAATTCACTGACAATGTCGAGACTTAGATTATCCGTTGGCTAAGAGCCTCCGGCTCCTATCCTCCAACCCATCTAGGACAGCTTTCCCAACCTTAAAGATTAGTGTTCACCCTTACTTTCTGTAGAAAAGGATATGAGAGGTGACACCCTCTTAAACATCACACTAGAACCTATTTAAGGTTACTTTACTGGCTCCCCGTCTACCTCCAGGTCAACATAAGGTATAGCGGTGATTAAATCGGTAAGTTCCAGATGTAATTCTGCTGTTTTTCAGGATTGTGATTTATGGATGTCTTCTTAATGTTTCGCTTGGAGGAATCCGTTTTATGTGTCATTCATTGTGATGCGTGGAATACCTGAACGTGTTGTGGTCATCATCGATTCTGACAATATAATGATTACTGAAGTGCAAATATAGTTTATTCAATGTATAATAGGATTGAAGGATCATCAATCCATTGTGCGCTAAAAAGTGAGAAACCGGGTTGTGAACAGTCTGAATTATTATGGCAATTGCTGAGTGATACAATTGAAATGGTTTTTGGGTATAGAATATCTATGTCCTTAGAGATATTATATTTGGATTGTTGGGACACAGTTGCCAATGCAACATGGTTATATTATTGGCAAAATTTTACTTTTTCGTAGTAGATGCCAGTGATCAACCCCAAATATACGTCTGTTTTATAAAGATTTAGAGTACTATTACATAACAGAAAAACAAGCGTTCAATGGAACCAAATGGCCGGATTGAAAAGGCGATCAGAGAATGTAGCAGCATTTGAAATGAAGTTAGTGTTAAATGAAGCTTAAAGACTGCCTGCTGTCAGCCTACAATTCAAATCCACTCGGTGTTACATAAAGCCATCAAACTGCCTGCCTGCTGACCTTTGTCATCATGTTGAAAGTCCGCTGAAATCAATGTTAAGTGTACTCTATGGGTAAGGGTCCGTGTAACCTTGCACAGTACGGACCGGAAAGGTGCAGGAGAGGCATTATCGGCTGACCAGGGAATAATACTGATTAAATAATACCAAAATTAAGCTTATACATCTCCTGTTGTATACCTGATGAATACATGTACATGTATGTAGCATGTTCTTGGTGTACATTTATTTTAAGTTTGGTACAGGTAATCATGTGTGCTGGTTTGTTAGTTTAATGATGCGACCTAGCTGTATGAAGAATTATATTAAGATATAATGAAAATCGTTTTAATGAAAATTGGCATTCAAAATAAGATGTATTTTCATTTTATCCTAGCTTTAAACTGTTTGCTAATATTTATTGGATGTCCGTAAATCATATCATGTGGGATGGAATGATTTAATGTAGTCCTTCATTTAAGGTGACACGAAATTCAAAACTAACAGGGGTTCGGTACTGCGGAGATTCCCCCGCCAGTAATTTTATATTATACTTCTGAAATAAAATATGGTTCATGCAAAAGCTTTAGGGTAAATCATATGATGTGGAATAGAATGGTTTGATACTAAAATTGAAGGAAATGCTGTCCTTCATTTAAGGCGACATGAAATTAAAAACTAACAGGGGTTTAGTAGAGGGTGGAGCTCTCTACCAGAGGTGGGGGAGAGGGGTATATAAGCCCAGGGTGTAGTGGATGAGAGCAATCAATGCAGTATCAGATATGCTATCTGAAAATATCAGCATATGGGGTCGGGTGAGGCTTAGTTTCGAGATACAGGGTAGAGCTTTGTTCCGGCGGTGGGGGGAGAGGTGGATATACCCCCAGGGTATAGTGGATGAGTGCAGTCAATGTAGCATCTGGTATGGTACTTGAAAATATCAGCATATGGGGTGAGGTGAGGCTTAGTTTTGGAGATACAGGCTGGGGCTCAGTTCCGGGGGTGGTGTGGGGGTGGTGATATACCCATGATGTAGCGGAAGAGTCCAATCTATGCAGTATCTGCTATGCTATCTGGAAATATGAGCATATGGGGTGGAGCGAGGTTTATCCGAGTCAGAGGGCAGGGCTCTGTTCCGAGGGTTTGGGGGGGGGGAGAAGAGGGAGAGGGGGATATACCCCAGGGCACAGTGAATGAATGCAGTCAGTGTATGGGGTCGGGCAAAGCTTAGTTTGCGTGATACATAGTAGAGCTCAAACTTTTACCAAACCTTGAACACCAAACTTATATCCTGGAATGTTGACGGCGGACAACCAGCCAGCCAGCCAGACAACATCAATCCATAGGACGGCTATTGCTTCGCAATCCGTCCAAAAAACTATATTCTACAAAAAAAGAAATCAAATGGATGACAAGTGGGGCAAATGGATAGAACTTTTTAAAGAACCACGGATGTAATACTTTTATACATTGATGACTTTATATGAATGATGAATGTCTGTTCTGCTAGGTTGTACCTATATTGTCGTACAGTGTTTATATTATACTTGCGTAAACTCGGAATATATGAAAAAAGAAGAGAAACGGTCAGTTTGACAGTTTCCGTGCCATCATTATGTAGAAACATTAGTTCAGAAATAATAGACTGTAATTTTAAATTGTGTCCAATTAAAATGAGTTCTGAATATATTAACTGATCAAGAAGTGAAGATCTTTCATGATTTCCCATTAAACAGAATTTATGTCAACACACAGTTATGTGGCATCGGGAAATTTAAACAGAACTGTATTGAACTAGGAAAGTATTTCATATGCTAACTAGAACCGTGAAAGAGCTTTGTAGCAACTACTTATGACATAATTGTCGCAATTGCGAAGCTAATGTCGTAATTGCGTCATTAGCAGGCGCCTCTTGATGCAGTGTCAACCGCTATTGTCACAAATGCGACATTTGCTGGCGACTCTACATGCAGAGTCGACCACTAATGACGCAATTACGACAATTGTGATAATTTTGCCTCACATATTTACTGGTTACCAGTAGTGACAATAAGCGTCAAGATGCTCGCTACCATTATTTTAGCGTGACAGATTCGCCTGCTATTGTCACAACGCAGTTGTGATATAGGTTGGCGACCTAACAACTGCTAATGACACTATTGTCGTAAATGCGACAATTGTGTCACTAGTAGTTGCTACAGAGCTTTATAGTAAAATTCACCAGAATGAAATGAAAGAAAAAGATGCGTAGTTAATTAAATAATAATTGACACAATTGAATGATTAATTCAGTTAATGGTAAGGTACAATAAGGGAAACTTGCGCGCAATTCACTATAATGTTTGAGAGAAATTTTGTGAAAAATGGGGATGCCCTGATACACATGATACATGTAGTCCCACTCTACATAGAATATAACGGTACAAGGGACATAACTTTGTGTTTAATGTTGCCTAAAAACATGTGACTCCGGCCTATGGTAGATAAACGTTACAGTTCATCTTCACGGTCGTCGCAATTGTTTATCCCTGCCATCCTAGCCTACAAACATATCACACTATTTTATCGGAGGTAGGTCAAAGGCTCACCTGACTCGCTCATTCCATACCAATTCATTCGGCGCATATTACCTTTACTTTTCCCTGGTTTCTCCTCCTACAAGCTGTTGTATTGAGACCATATCTGGTAAGTTCTTAGATAACTGTTATCGATATTCTAAATTAGGATCACTCATGGCTGACCGATATTCCCATCCCCTATAATGCAGGTCTGTATAGACGGTACACTCCGTAACAGCCCCTGCACTCAGATTATGGCAGTACAGTTATTACTCGAACAAACCGTTTAAAGTAATAGCCAATGAACGGATGGCATTATAGCGTGCTTCGCCGGATTCACAGAGAAGCAGACTTTAAAATGAAAATATGCTGTAGAACGGTCTCTTTGATGTGCTCGCTGAAAGGACACGTAGGCATCTTTCCAGTCAAAACAAGGACGGCTACTTACAACTTGAGTTCAAAGGGATGAAATATACGACAAATTGCTGGCTTCTGATTTTTTCAAATATGGGCATATTCGGAAAAGACATGAGGCCACGAAGACTGTTCGGAAAGTCTATTATTAAACGACTGATCTTAGTCTTGACGCACTCGTCTTCTGTCATGGCACGGCTTTGTCAGACGTACCATGACTAGGGGTTGTGGATATTCCAATCACAACCCATTCGCAGCGTCATCTCTCTGGTATCGATTTGATGGCATTGCTTCTGCTACATTCAAACACGTATTGTCAGCCCGGACGTATATCACCTGTGTAAGTGGTCCATAGACATCTAAACCATGGGCAAAATTGTCCATTTCGTGGAAAAAATATCCGGAGTGCGTAAAATGAGAGAATGGAATGGAATCTGCAAATTGTGTCATTCGAGTGGGTAATGTGCATGAAAAGAAGAAAATCGAGGGTAATATTATAAAATCATTTTCCTCGCAGTTTAATACTCTAAATAACAACGGATTACGTATGGCATGCCGTTTCAGAATTTAATCGGTTATATTCCGCATATGTTGAAAACTTAATTTATCTGCCAGCAAATTTAATAGCTTTACTCAAATGTCACTGGAAATATTGGCGCAAAATATCGTTGGCCTAACTTGCATGTGTCTGTGGGGTTTTTGGGGGGGGGGGGGGGGGGAGGGGGATGTCAGGAAAATCGATCAATCGCGATTGGACGATTTACCCGAGACACTGCATGGAAAACACACAAAACAACATGTGGGAACAAAGCCCTTTCACAAGAACACTTTTATGGGTATTTTCTAGAGATTTGCCAAGTTTGGTACAAAATTATTAAGTAAACACTGAGATCTGGCTACCGGCTCCCAGCGCCGTTACCTGCCTCCTCTCTCTTTCTATACACAATATGGCTGTATATAGTCTCGACGCCAAGCAGCCTGTGTTTGGACGATAGGAAGACAATGCAATTTCCAGGAAGGGAGTTGCAGGCGAGCAAGTTGGAAACCGCTTGAAAACTAGCAATCAGTTTTCAAGGTCATCTATATCATTTTTCCCTATCCTCGCGGCCGCCATTCTTGTCTCAGCTCATTCACAGTGCGTCAACATCTGCTTTTATTTTCATTTGTTCCAATTTGCAGAATGACATGGCTGCCATAGAGTACAGAATAATGAAGCCAGAGGACGGTGACCAGGTTAGAGAACTGTTCTATATGTACTGGAGATCAGAACCTTTGGCCGTGGCTCTGAATATGGAGGTACCCCGAGAGTGTAAACGTTATGTAGACTATGCCCTTGACGAAGGTCTCAATAACGGACTGTCAATTGTGGCTGTAGAGTCAGTAACCGACACCATTGTTGGCTTTGGTATTTGTGTTATAAGTACGCGTGATAATCGGAATAACTGGGACTATCCCGCTGATGACAAGGATTGTGATAAGCTAACCACACACAACAAGATATCAAGGCGATTGTACGATGGTCTGGATATCTTTGGAACTTATGGTGTCGACACAATATGCGAAAGTATAGCGCTGGCTATCCGAGCGGACTATGCTCGAATGGGTGTAGGGAGCAAAGTCTTCGAGAAACGCCTGGAGCTACTACGGGAACATGGTATCCCGCTTTATGTTAGCGAAGCAACAAGTCACTACTCCCGACGAGTCCTGGAGAAAGAAGGATGTGAGATTATCAGAGAGGTGAATTACGACGAATATATAGCGGATGGAACACTTGACATGCCGCCTAACAGTCCTCACAAATCCGTTATTTTGGCTGTGAAACGAATAAATCTGCATGGGACTGGGAAGCCATTTACATCTTTCTCGAGATTGTAACACATCATCGATTGAGTATAGCGTATTAACCCTACCTGGCCGGGGGGGAATGGCCCCCCTATCAAACTTTCTGCGCTATCTCCGGAACGACAAAAAATGGAGAGCTGAAACTCCGGACTTTATAGTTTATCATATTGGGGTCATTTTGAGCCTACTTGCATAACCCTCCGAGCAAAGGATCATGGGAAAATTCAAGATGGCGGCCATGTGGGGTCCCAGAAAAGTGAAGTTTTTGTCATATTTTTTCAAAATTTCTGCTTTTCCGTGATGAAAAGTAGGCAAAAACAGTTTTATTTCACATCACATTAACATTTACTAATTTAGCATGCAGTTTTTGCGGAGAAATTGCATAAATAAAAAATGCGAAAAATCTGACTAAAAAATCGACAAAAAAATGTCGTTTTTGAAAATGACGTCACTGTGAGGTCAGCAAAGCGGCCATCGTGGAATTTTTTACGTTTTCTGGTAGAGCTTGACTCAAGGGTATAGTGTGGTAAGTTTCAGCTCCCTAGCTGAAGGGTAAGAAAACAAATTAGGGGGACCATTTCGCCCCCCCCCCTCCCCCCCAGGCCACAACAGGTCCCAAAACACCCACGCCAGATCGGTTTAATAAACGTGTGTGTTTGCTTGGCATAGATTTACCATTTTCCCGTTTCGAGTTAGATACCACATAACTTTCCGTCACCTCAAACCTTGTGAAGTCATATAGCCAATCAAGATATGAGATTACCAAACCCTTCCATCGTGAGCGGTGGTTGTATTGGTTTATAAAAGGTAAATGTTCATATCCTTCCAATAGCCAATCAAATTCGAATTATGAAGAGGTCATACAGGGGCACTATGACGTCACCAGAATGACGTATTCTGATGAGAAAGTGTGTGATACCCGACCAAGGTAACACATGTAGTGTTCGACTTGGGTATGCGAAGATGGGTATTACTTGAGTCATAAGCAATTAGCGAGCTGACGAAATCTTGGACCTTTATTTTCCATTATCTGGTGCCGAAAAGTAGGGGACTTCAATCTTCAGCCCTTCCCTACTAACCCGCTCTATGGAGCCTGGAAGCTCCGAGTGTTGGTATAACGTTCACAGGGTCATTGTATCTACTAGGGGAAAGAGAGCCAATGCGATAATGCAAAATATAAGCAAATATGCGACAACTAATGATAGTTCAGTAACTCAGAATATTCACTTCTTTATCCAATAATTAACCTTTAGAACCGGGATATAATTGCTGGGCAAGGATTGGTGGAGTGAAGAATCATTATATAGTTCATTGATACAGATCAGCAATATACACTAATGTGGCTTATTCATTTCATTCAGTAAATATTTTCTTACGCCCTTTACAGTTTTCAAGTAAGTCCCCCTTCTTTCAGGTTACCCTAGGGTACTAGAGTTATAGTAATATAGATAAAACCCACCTTACCCGACATCAGGTAGCAATGATATTGCAAGTTGCTGAATTGGCATAAAGACTCATACGTTTTCCCATCCTGAGATCCTTTGGCAAACAAGTCAGAAATTCTCTTGTCCTGTTTAGGGAGACCGTGGACCGAGGAACGCGGTCTATTTTTGAGGCATGCCCGGTCCTATGGGGACATGCTGCTGCCAAATTTTGTTATCAGCGCGGTCGAAAGTTCGGGCTGGCCCGGTCCATATGGACCGGTCCATTTAGACCGATCCAAATGGACCGTTCCATAACTTTCTTTCTACAGCTGTTCGAATAAAATTGTTCGCCGACCAATTTAGACCGGTCCATTTCATCTACAGGGAGGGGTCCATATGGACCGGTTGTCTTTGGACGTGAGGACGGTCCAACGCTTTGACGGAGTTCGACCGCGTACACGGTCTGTTTTTCACGCGGCAATAGAAAGGTCCAGATTTTGACATGCTCTCTTATTATCGTGTATTCTTCACGAACACTGCAACGGGCACTGTCTCCATGGGCAGTGTACATGTGCAAAGGTAATGTGCATATGGGCAGTGTTCATGCACATGGATAGTGTACATGCACATCGGCAGTGTACCTGGGAATGGGTAGTGTATATGTACATGAGATGTATATCATCCCGATCTGTATCCAATACTTTATCGATACCAGTAGACATAAATATATAGTGAACAGGTTTTGAACACTACAACTTCAATGGTCCGGTGAAAGATGTCAAGTCTTTAGTATCGAAATCGACACAGGAGAGGTATTCCTCCCATCCATTCACATCCGTGATTATCGCGAGGAATGACGCGAAATCATCAGACCATTTCAATAGCCAGCGATGCAAATTTTTTACATGACGGTAGATGATTCATATGAGTTAAACTCAAACCATTTCTGAAGTAACTGGTAGAAAATTCATACACGTAATGACCATTATGACAGTGATTGTAAGTGAAATAACTAACAATTGTATTAGGTGGCATATCTTGAACTACTTGTAATGAAATGAAAAGTACAGACAAAACTCTCCTCAGGTGTAAGAGTTATCTCCCTGAATTTGAATGTTATTATATGTGCACGATTGACACTTATTTTCCAGAAACTTGATCAAGTCGATGTTATAATAAATGTAAATACCCAATATCTTTATCCACGCGTGTCGAACACCGTAACCTTTATCAGGGATATTCGAATGGGATATTCATTCGAATATCCCTGATAATTACAAGCGTCTGGTCCGTCATTCATAATTCAGCCGTCGTCCATTAGAGAATATCCGCGTCCATAATCCAAAGACCTATTCCATATTCCATATAACAGTATTAGCACCAAATTCAAAAAGACAATCATAGTATATATAAACATAGGCTTGTTTCCTGCAAGAGAGAAGCGGTCAACAGTTTTCAATGAAGCCGGCAAGCATATATCCAGCTTACTGTCTACTCCCATCTTCCATATCATCAATCTATCCTTCCAAACGGGAATTTTTCCCGCGACGCTTAAGCTTACCGAAGTTACCACTGTGTTTAAGACCGGCAAAAAAAAATTGGCTGAAAACTATCGACCTATTTCTGTCCTTCCCTGCTTTAGAAAAATATTTGAAAAAATCGCAGTTAAAAGGATGGTAGCTTTTCTTGAATCAGAAATGATTATATCCCCAAATCAATTTGATTTCCATGCACCTTTCCTCTACCTTTCTTGCTGTGCTTTCTCTATATGACAAACTTATCGCTGCCAAAGAAAGAAAACAGTTTAGTATTTCTACCTTCCTAGATCTATCCAAAGCCTTTGACACCGTCAATCATGATATCCTTTTGGACAAACTAGAGCATTACGGTTTTCGTGGCACCACTAATAGCTGGTTTCGAAGCTATCTATCTTCGCGATCCCAGTGTGTATCATTTTACGGAACAATATCGCCGTTTAATCATATCGACACTGGCGTGCCTCAGGGGTCAATACAAGGTCCTATTCTTTTCTTGATATACATAAACGATATCACCAAAGCAATAACTATTTTAGACATAAATCTTTTTGCTGACGACACCAGCGCTTCTCTCTCAGATAAAGATCCAAGTAGACTGGCTGAGATTATGTCAAGTGAACTCTCATTAAATATGAAAAAACTAAATTCATGTCCTTTAAACCAAACAGATCTCGTAATATAAACACTTCGCAGATATCACTATTCGGCACCGAGATCGAGCCAGTTTCTAGTTTCAAATTCCTTGGAGTTCATTTCAATGACAAACTGACTTGGCAAACTCATATTGACGAACTCTCTTCTAAAATATCTAGAAATATTGGTGTTATTAGTAATATAAAAAATTGCCTCAACAGAAAAACCTTGATTATGTTGTACTATTCGTTGTTCTATTCCTATGTATCCTACTGCAATCTGGTTTGGGGAAACACACACCCAACTCATTTGATACCACTCGTCAAATTACAAAAGAGACTTGTTCGCATTATCACATGCAGTAGTAAATATGCTCACTCCAGTCCTCTCGTAGAACAAGTAAACATCCTGCCTCTGTGTCAAATAAACTGATATCTTATTGTATTATTCACTCACAGGTTTCTTTACAATGCATCTTTCATTCCGATAAAATTTTCAAATTATTTTACAAAACTTTCTGAAGTTCACTGCTATCCAACCAGACAAGCCAATCTTAACCTATACAGGCCGAGAGTGCAATCAACTCTTTCACACTATTGGACAAAAACGAAAGCCCCACGTATTTGGAACGCTTTACCTCTTGAGTTGAAGTCCATCCCGTCACAATCTCTCTTTAAATGTCGATTAAAATCCTATCTTGTTCGCCGGCACTGACTTAGCATATTAGATAGTTTCCCCGATTTTAGTATTATCTTTGAGACAATTATATTTTATCTAAAAAATGTTTGGTTTCATAATCTATTCCACACAGTCCTGATTTTTGTCACCAGATTTAAAGGCTTCCTTGGTATAATCACCTCCATATGTATATAGTTGTATATCTATAATTATCGAGCATAGATGATTTTTTTCGTTCATGACGAGTGGTATTACTAGTGTATATGTATTGTCTTCTGGGATACAACAAGCCCTTTGGGGTTTTATTCCCGCCATATTTATATAAATTTCTAATACCCTGTATATGTTTAATTATATCGTGAATAAATATTCATTCATTCATTCTTTCAATGTTGGGATATTGGAAATAGAACAAAAATGAGCCAATGACTTGTAAAGCTGTTCACATGGGAAGAATCGGTATTCAACTGTATTTTCTCGAATAACGTTGCTTTGGAATCTGGTATGCCGGTAAAAACTCCCACGATGTAGTTAGGGATTTGAATGTATCGCGCAGTGTAACTCGTCAGTATTCCTCGTCGATCTTATATAATGTCTCAAGTACGGTCCACTTCAATATGCGAAGGGGTACATGTGATAGTGCGTCTCTGAAGGTTACATTCAATCGAATATCGACTATTTGTATGAGATGCAATTCGTTTGTAGATTTGTTGATATGCATACAGCCCGTATCCTCTGCGTATGTTTTCGGCGAGATTTTCGGGATGTGATGTGATTTCGGTACATGTGATAGTACGTCTCTGAAGGTTACATTCAATCGAATATCGGCTATTTGCATGAGATGTAATTCGTTTGTAGATTTGTTGATATGCATACAGCCCGTATCCTCTGCGTAAGTTTTCGGCGAGATTCTCGGGATGTGATGTGATTTCGGTACATGTGATAGTACGTCTCTGAAGGTTACATTCAATCGAATATCGGCTATTTGTATGAGATGTAATTCGTTTGTAGATTTGTTGATATGCATACAGCCCGTATCCTCTGCGTATGTTTTCGGCGAGATTTTCGGGATGTGCTGTGATTTCGGTACATGTGATAGTACGTCTCTGAAGGTTACATTCAATCGAATATCGGCTATTTGTATGAGATGTAATTCGTTTGTAGATTTGTTGATATGCATACAGCCCGTATCCTCTGCGTATGTTTTCGGCGAGATTTTCGAGAGATGTCTCATATATTGTATGGAAGGGACGGCCGTGTATATTTACTCCATCGTCATACATCGAGAGACCGGTCAGATTGAAATGTCGGAAGTTGAATGGGTTGGCTTTATAATTTCCAGTTGCTGCTTTCGATGAGGCACAGCCAATTATCAATCTGGAAGGAGTTATATTATTGCCTTCAATTGCACAGAACCTGTCCAACATGTATGGTAGACTTCTCCTCTGCCCTTCGACTGACAGAAGGTTGTTTGTCCTAGAATCACTCGAACTTTCAACATTTTGAAAAAAATATCCACTATAACGAGTTCATAAGCTGAATTTTCCTCGGTTTATATGCAAATAAACCGTGGTGGGGCTTGGTATAATTTTACGCTGACATCAATTGCGTTGAATAGGTGACTATATGTATCTTGGTCGAGTACATCATGTGAAATAGGGCCTTCCATTTCAAATGTTCCGCTCTTATTGATTGAATTTGTCGGATCAATAAACCCGCTCACAGGCCCAAATATGGATAAACGGTATCCAAATGATCACCAAAATCCTTAGCATATGGTTACGTTGAAACGTGTTTCCCAGATCTCCACCGAAATTCACTATCGTTTGAACTTCATCAGTTTTCATCTACATCGTGACATTTCGACGACGTCGACTCTGATCATAGGTTTATGGAACCACAGTTGTCCTTCAAACTCTGGTCAACTGATATCTGTAAATAAATTTACACAACGTGGTGTTTTGATTTTGTCTTGGAAGATGTAGTGGAGTGTGTAATATTGCCATACTGACATTAGATGACGTGTGTTACACTATACTTGGTCTAGTATTGCTCCTATAATACCGATGCTTGTTCCTGTAAGTCCAATAGGAGTTGTCTTGTATCGATCTATGTCAGATGTATCCTACCCAACCTTTAGTCTTCAAATGCATTATCGGTAAATAGTGGAATATTTTATAATCTGTCCCGTGATAAAACATGGCAGTCATACACAGGATAATTGATCGAATTCACTCGGGACCGCCGGGAGGAAAATCTACGAAGGGAGGCGATTGTACGCCTGGGAGCCAACAACATGAATTTCCTGTGACGCGCTGGAATCGCTTAGCACGGATGGCTCAAAACCAAACCACTAATGCGGGCACATGAACCGTCGATCGGCAAATTACATACTATTGATCCCAAATTTATGTCGAATGTACTGATATTCATATTAGTTATGACCCATTGAAATACAATATCACAAATTATTAGCTTTACCATTAAACGTGTCTCCTGTTGAAGTTAAATAGTCCCAGTGATGTCATAGTTTGTTTTCGAAACTTGCAGACGCAACTGTCGACAGGGGTGGCAAGTACTGTTGCGCCCTCTGTGTCACTGGGAAAAAACCATGCATTCGAATAAGGTTGAGTGGAGGTTATCCGATTCGAACATTCAACTTATCTCCGGATTATCTCCCCTGGGTTTAGAACTCTATCTGACACCCCTGCTTGGAGTTGGGCTCATCCAAAGTCGCCCCAAACAACATGACGAACGAAGGTGTAATGGGTTAACCTAACAATTCTCCATTTCGAAAAGGATATTTCTTTTGGCGAGTTCTAATTGATCTTGGGCATCCATATTTGGCAGAAAAAAATACCGGATACAGGATGACTTAACAATTTTCAGACAGCAATCATCTTTATTTTGAGATAAATCAAACAAACCCTCCTGAATATATTTGCAGGGACAGAAGGTAGTCATATGATCTATTCAGCAATCACATGACCTCGTGATATTCCAATATGGCGTTCATGGCATTCGAGGGACTATCTTTCACCGGAGATCCCCAAGAAGTTGCGAGTGAGTCGAATTTTCTTGCGGTAATTGGATATCGGGATATGGAGTGGAAACTTTGAGGAAGTTTTCCTTTGTTTAACCTTCAAGTGTCCATCGATTTCTCCGCAACAACTGACACGGATTATACCCAAATGCCATGTGATGAAATATGACTGACGATTTTACAAATTATAGTCAATATGGCAGTTGGATATGTAATTCTGATTACTCGGGGGTTACTATTTGCTCCTGCAGTCCTTTTTCGTGCTGCCGATCTGGTTTCTGATCTTGCTCCCTCGGAACCGCTCATCCGACGATTATTATTTGAGCTGTCACAATATTTCAAATGCCTGAAAACACTAAATTTACCAACCATATAAAATAAACATAAAATATAAACAATCAACTCAAGTGGCTATGCATATGGATTGACGCTATATCGATCGAATTCTCCACTGTAGACTAAACAGATTAGGGCGATCCCGCTCTCTAAATGGAGGTAAAGAGGTCGTTTTTGCTCAATAAATCAGTTCACATAATGAATTCAACAAAATCCTCTTGAGGCGCACACAGACCTATATATCCGCATCAAATTTTGTCATCTATCTATAATAATAGGTCAAACATCTGTTTCGCTGTTTAAACAACATTGACTGGTTCTTCAAATGGCAAATTAATTTTAGGACATGAAACAATAGATAAATTAATGCGCCTGAAGTTTTAAAGCATTGGTTAAGAAGGAATCAAAAGTTATTGAGCAAAAACGGCCTTTTTACCTCCATTTTAGAGAGCGGGATTCCCCCTCCCCCCAACCTGCTAAATGTAAACATTCTGCTCGAAATTTACGCAAATGCACTTCATACTTTGTGGCGTATCTACCTAGTATAATCCGTGGCGTGTCCTACTCCTACTCCTACTCCTCCTCCTCCTCCTCCTCCTACTCCGCTTTACTGACTGCACAGCGTGTCGCATCGGTGTGGCGCGGGATAGGGTGGGGCGAGAGACCTGGGGTTTTCACTACCTGAGATTCCATGGGTCAGGCTTGCACCCTACAGTAGAATGGGTCGACTGCGCATGCGCGATGAGTAGTGCGCGATGAGTAGTATAGAAAGGGCACGCGATCTCCCTATCCCTATAGGTGTGGCGCGGAATAGGGTGGGGCGAGAGACCTGGTGTTTTCGCTACCCGAGATTCCATGGGCCAGACTTGCACCCTACAGTAGAATGGGTCTACTGCGCATGCGCGATGGGTAGTGCGCAATGAGTAGTACAGAAAGGGCACGCGATCTCCCTATCCCTATAAACTAACCCATGGGGTTGAATGAACTCATGGGGGTGAATGAGCACTCGTAATAATAAAAGCTAGTGCGAACATTCAGCAGGACTTCGGTGTAAAATCCACGCTAGCGAATACGACCAAGTCAATAATATTTTCGTGGTCGTGTCGTCGTAGATGAAGGCATCGATATAAGTTATTTCGGACACATGTACATTTATCTTCGTCACGTCTAGTTCATCCATAATATATTTTGTCATGTCACACAATGACGCTCACGTGAATTTCCAATCTGAAATGTCAGATTTCATGGAATTTCGTTGATACAATCGTTTTGCAAGCAATTTGAGAAATAATACTCCCGGTCACTTAAAGGATACGGAGCCCTCCCGAAGACACCTTTACACACCCTCTAGAATTTGTCTTTATATAGCTAAAAGTATGCGTTATATCCATGGTAATGTATGTATTTGTTGAAAGCGTATTTCTTAAGGATTCTAGATATATATATATAAATCTGTTTACTGTAAATTCATAGGTTGTGATGATATTCGAATTAAAACCAAAATAATAATTTAAAAACAATGATTATTTTTTTTTTTAAATTCTCAAAAAAGTGTTTAACTCGTCGTAACTTACATCATAATTTCCTGTAGAAGATAAGTCCAACGGGAAAGCCGTGTCTCAGTTTTGTCAATTTTGGTCTAGTTCTTATTCCTTTGACATTTAATTCAACTCAAGGTTCGAAGTTGAGAGTTGCTCGATTTTGTAAAGAAATATTCCATTAAATGTCAATAGAATTAGAACTAGACCAAAATTGATAAAACTGAGACACTCATTTCCTGTTGGAGTTTTCTTCTACAGGAATTGATGAAGTAAGTTATGATAAGTTGAATACTTTTTTGAAAATAGCGTTAGAAAAATTTAAATTAAATTTTAAATTAATTCTTTTTAAATTCAAAAATCTTGACAAACTACAGGTTTACACTGAACAAATTTATATATTTTGATTCTTAGGAAATGTGCTCCCAAGAAATATATACATTACCATATCTATATCTGGCAAATATTAGCTGTTTAAAGATATTTCTAAAGGATGTATAAAAGTGTGTCTAAATAATGTTCAATTAATTATCTTTCTTTGGACCATGTTCACTGCCGAAAAACATCTAAGATATACCACGATATGAAATAGGACGTGCTTTACGTTTGACCTCGAAAACCGAAAGCACTTTGGGTCAACCATGTAGATTCCTATTCAATCGTAGCTATTTTACGGCAGTTAAAAATAGTCTATTTCGATTCTACTATACGCAGTGACCCCTCTTGGTTTCGCCATTCACCGCGTTTTGAGGTGATAACTTTCTCACCCCAACCAAAGACAATCTATAAAAGGTATCTGTCGTTGTGGTTAGATGAAGTTCGTACTATTTAAGTGGACAAAAAACAGGCGAGTGGTAGAATAATACTTTTAGAAAATACGCTCACCGATTATTGGCACTATCAGAAAAGTATTTGGTTTGCCACTAATATCGCGTGGATTCGTCACAATTTCGAGATGGTTGTCAATTTCTTCCTCGTCTTCTCTGGATCAAGTATTTTCACTACAAGCACCATCGACTTGTGTGGACTGTTGTTGGGCATATCGAGTATTCCGGCTGCTATGTAATCCTCGTATTTCACCTCGCGAATTTTGTCACCATCTAGTTTTTCTACAATGAGTTGAGAAAAGAAACTAAACATCTCTGTGACATAAATGGGGATACCATGTTCACTCAAAAGTTGCAAACATTTTTCAGACAGTTTAGTTGCAATTCCTGTACTGGTATAATCCTTTTTAATAGCACATGCGATACCTTCACCTATTTTGTCAACGCCATAAAATTCGAATATATCCAGGTCATCGTACAAAAGGCTTGATATTTTGCTGTGTAGTTTTAGCTTTTCGCAGTCCTTGTCTCCAGACGGATATTCCCAGTTATTCAAATTATCACGCGTGGTAACCACGCAAAGCATAAAACCGACTATATTTCCAGTTGTTCTGTCTACGGCAACTGCAGATATTCCGTTATCGAGGCCTTCACTAAGGGCGTAGTCCACGTAACGTTTACACTCTCGGGGTACCTCCATGTGCAAGGCCATAGCCAGAGGCTCCGATCTCCAGTAGAGGTAGAATAGTTCCCTTACAGGATCGCTGTCTTCAGATTCCATAACTCTGTACTCCACGGTTTCCATGGTATCCTGCAATTAAAGGGGAACGTGTGCAAGTCAAATAAGTCACTCATGTCATCTTCGGATTGATCACAGATGCCTGACTTTGATGGTAGATGCCTTCGTACATTTTCAATAAACAATGAAAATTAATTAATATATTAATTTTATTTTTCAAATTGATGTTTTTCTCCTATTTTTCCCAACTTTGGTTCAAATGAGGTCATTCCTATGTCAAGCCGAAACAACCCGAGAAGCTGTCGGGTTTTTGTTGTTAAATTTTTACCATAACCTCACATAGGGAGTGGTTGAATAGGGTTTAACGTCGTTTTCAACATTATTTTGGTCATATCGCGACGAAACCCTCACACAGGATCACATAGGAAAAGAGTAAAGTTAGGAAAAAAAACCGCTCAACACTGTTGACTCAAAAGCTTTCCAAAGACGGAATTTTAAGCCTTATTCCAAACGTCATCCGTTCATTATTTCTGAAGTGGCAAGCTCTACCAGGCATTCATTTCGTTCTGCCTTCGCGCCTCTCCATTTAGCGCTGTAAGGGTCTCACGGATTCTGTGGCAAATCCGTCATGTAAGACACACACAATAGGTGACTAAATGTGGGGAACCATTCAACCAAGAAGTG
Source organism: Hanleya hanleyi (assembly GCA_036873755.1). NCBI lineage: Eukaryota > Metazoa > Mollusca > Polyplacophora > Lepidopleurida > Hanleyidae > Hanleya > Hanleya hanleyi. The sequence goes on from JAVTVY010053911.1 coordinate 25,305, forward strand.
AAAAGGGTCAAGTACATTGCACGCAAACTGCTGCCCATTGACGTTGTCTTACATGACGGGACTACCATTCTGCCGGAGTTGACCCAAGGTCATCTGTTGCCACAGTAAACAAACATTGCGACCGTCTAACTGGGCGAATTGATATCAGTCGCTACTCACCGATATATATTTCCGCAACATATAGTTCTAGGGTAATTTGTGAAAAAGATGCCTTCAAACTGTGTGACACTGCCGTTTTGTAACACACTGAATATCCGTTAAGTATATTTCAAGATAAATATACGTTTTGCGATCAGTAAAACAGTTAGACAGAACAGTTATTGGTTTCTGCAGGTATCCTGCAAAAGATGGCGAGACCCTTACAGGGGTAAATGCAGCGTAGCGCAAAGCAGGATGCTGAAGTGGGCCAACCATCGGAATTTATACGCTTTGAATAAGGGAAGAGATTAATTCTTCGCGCCAAAAACGGATTTGTCAACAAGTTTCCAAAGCTCAACGCAATTTCCCTTCCGCCAAAATATGCAGTGCCGGGCTATACACTGCAACTAGCAACGATTGGTCAAAATTATGTCCAAGAGTCATCTCTGGTACACGGGATTATCGGTCGATACTTCATGTAGGAAGCTATTGTTTGTGTCTGTGTCTTTGTGAGACTTGGCTATTGTATGCATTGTCTCGTGATTCTTACATGGAGTATGAACCGGATTATCTGTCCATGATATACGTTCGTGGAACTTCGTATTCTCCGCGACTCGGTTGTCGTACAACTCCAGTCACACAGAACGAAAGAATCGACCAATGAAATTCCAGACGGGTCGTTGGGGACAACTTATTAAAGCTAAAACCAGTTGTGGGCGGAAGATGACTCTTGGGGGTCATTTCGACCAATCGTCGCTGACTGTATTGTATAGCCCGGCACTGAATATTTTGACGGAAAGAAAATTGCGTAGAGAAAGCTTTTTCCTCAAGGGAACGGTTTAGTTGTTCAAAGCAATAAACGGATGGTGAGTGGATAGATATGTTTTAGTCCGTCTCTGGGAAGCTTCTGAATCAACCGTGTTGAGCGGTTCTATTCCTAACTTTAATCTTGTTCTGTCATAGAGATTAGAGTATGCCAGAAAATTAAACTCTTTGCTAAATCGGAGAATTTGGGATTTAAGTTTATTTAAGTCAAATACGGGGTGAAAAATTTAGAAAAATAATTTAAAAATTCAATTCGAAAAATAAAATTACTACATTTATTAATGTTCATAATTTATTAAAAATAAACGAAGGCATCTATAATCAAATATCCCACAAGCCAGACATCTGTGGAATTGAAGTATTGTTTCATGTTAGTAGGGTCATTCTACCATTGTGGTATATTTTCTGTCCTACATCACTCTGGTAGTTAATTGCAAGAGCCGGGAAAATAGCTTTACAGGATATCAGCTTGATGTATTGTTTCTTTGTATCTTCACAAATTATGATAAGAACGATACATTTTAACAACTTTTTTGTAATTTTATAGACGTTATTGCGGCTTATTGGGCTGTCCCCAGAACAGTTGTACTGTCTACCTATGGATCATAATCTGTTAATTTGGGGTATTTCACATGAGAAAATGTGACAGATTCAAAATCATGAATCAAAAAGTCAGTTATTCGTAGTTTTTCTTAACCGTATATAGCAAAACAAAAAAATATATTTATTTTCTCTCTGTCCGCAAGGTAAATGTCAT
>JAVTVY010053912.1:0-27263 GCA_036873755.1 Hanleya hanleyi
ACGTTGATTAAAATCGTCAAATTTAACACAGGATCTAGCAAATGCTACTAGGCGTGATATGTATACGCCATATGCAGGTCCCACTAGAATATTACTGTCCAGAAAGGGATAGTTTAACTCATGCTGCTCACCCATTTGGGGGCATAGTCAAGATTGACCATCATTGATTAGGAAAACATAGGCAACAGTTTAATGTGATCAATAATTTCTTGTCAGTGATGCATCATCCTTATTAGTTTTAACCCTCATACAAATGTGACACAAGGAACTAAGTCCGTCCACGTTTTTCATCATTGAGCAGTTCGTCGGGCAGATTTGTTACCATAGGGTACACCGTTTAGCTGATATATATCCGTTCTCTTATGAATACAACTATATGCGGGCGCTTTCCAATACCGATCAATTCAAAGCCCGTTCCTACTCGTTCACCAAACGCTATATAGACGATGTTCTCGCTGTGCAGACAGCCAGAAAAATGGTGATAGCCCTTCACCCATTAATGGTGATCAGACATGACCATCACCCCGAAAATGTGATGAGTTGGAGCCATCACCTCTAAATGGCGACGGCAATCACATTTATTTTTGGATTTTGCATGCCCTAAATTTACAATCATCGCTCAACGCTCTTCTGAGATGATGACCATCATTCTTAAAGGTGATCATAAAGAAGGATGATGGCTCTAACTCATCACCTTTCGGCGTGATAGTTGTTTACTTGTTTTTGACTGTGTGGATAATTGCTATAAAAATGACACAGTGAAGGATAGACATGCACCTTCACTGGATTTGACGGAAATTACAGTTAGTCTAAATATGATGTGCCGTTAGGGCTGTCTTTATGGAAATGAAGCGGGCCATCTCTCTCGTCGACTTTACTACAGAAGATATGATTGCAATTTCGACATCGTACACTATCCTTTTTCTGGACAGCAATATTCCATTGGGACCTGCATATGGCGTATACATATTTCGCCTAGTAGCACTGCTAGATTCTCTTAAATTTGACGATTTTAATCAACAGCACAAATCCTTATTGCAGAAACTTATAATATAAGGCTATACCACCAAGCGCATCCACTCTAAGTTTCTCAAATTTGACGATACATATCGCATGCTGATAACAAAATACGAACGTAGCGTGCAAGTTCTATGATGTTACGTTTCGTAACTTGTGTCTAATTCCGCTTAACCCGTGGGTAGGGGCCGTATGAACCGAATTACTTCACGATCGTCATTGTGTTCATTTTAACAGGCACAATCAAAGCTTGAGTGAAATACATCATTCTCTATATAACGAGTTTAAAAGAAATCATATGGATTAAGAATACTGATCAGCGACACGGATTCTATATTTTTGGAACATCATGATGTCTTGCCGGCATCATTGTAAAATGTTGACCGCTTCTCTCTTGCGGAAAACTAACCTAAGTTTGTGTATGCTATGATTTTTTTCTTTTATTGTTTATTATTTTATTTTAATTTATTTGGTGCTAATGCTGTTATATTAAATGTGTCTTTGTATTATGGCCGCGGAAATTATTTAATAGACGACGGTTGAATAATGAATGACGGAAGGGTGGGGAGTAAGTGGCGTATAGAAAGAGTGTATGCGTAAATGTGTGAAATGACACGGCCATTCATCTCTGCGTGAATGTCGTATAGCGGGGCAGGGTTTAATGTCACACTCAAGGTTATTTCATTCATATGGTGATAACCAGTTTGAGAGCTGGAATAAGCTAGAGTACCCGCAGAGAACCACCGACCGTCGACAAGTAACCGACTTCCCGTCCTCTCTAATGTTATAGTTAATGCACACTCCACTCAGTATTGATGACTTTGGCGCGCGCGCCCTGTGCCTCACAAGTCGATTGTTGCATATGGCTTGCTCCTATAGCCCAATTCGGAAAGGGTTCTGTCTCCCTTGTTCCAGTAGGGGCTTGTTGGTGCAGAGAACATCGGGTGCCTTTGATAAAGTGAAACTGAGGCGACTACTTCCCGGAAGCAGCTTTTCATACCTCTAACCTTAAAGAGCGGCATTATTCAAGGAGAGATCAGACACGTTCCGGGAAGGGCTATAGGGAATCGTTTCTTCTATTGATGATGTTAACGCGGCGGAGAGTAGAATCGGCCTCATTCGTCTCTCTCACAAACAAAACAATTTAGGGTGAAATAGCTTCCTCTACTGGTCACAAACCACCAGTGATATTTTTCGGTTAATATTATAATCAGGACTTGGTATACATGAAATTTGATTGGTCATTACATGTGTATACCTGACTGGGCGATAAACGGTTTGCAATATATCTAAAAATGCTTCTTTTATTCAATACTAAAGAGTATTCAAGCAATCTTTTTGAATTTTTATTAGGTGAAAACTCTAGGCCAGTTTGATTGTCCGCCTCCCAAATTCGCTTCGGCAAGCCGCATCTCGAAAAACATGGTGACGAATGTATGCTGATTATTGATATGTTCGAGCGGAAGAGCCAGACTATGTGGCGTGGTTTGTCATTTGTGGCCGCTAATATAAGGGAATATAGTTTTCTCAATATGTGCAGCGGATTTTCTACATACTGAGTAAGACCGTTTTTTTAATGGATTGTAACCTGAAGCAGGTTCATGTAAATGCTTTTATCCTCGACGACGGCGGGAATCATTAGTCATTTGTGTCCGCTAATATAAGGGAATATAGTTTTGTCAATATGTGCAGCGGATTTTCTACATACTGAGTAAGACCGTTTTTTTAGTGGATTGTAACCTGAAGCAGGTTCATGTAAATGCTTTTATCCTCGACGACGGCGGGAATCATAGCCATCTGTCTATTTCCAGACAATTCTGTACATGTTCAGGCTGAATAGAATGTTTTCAAGCCTAAATGTCACAAATTTAGATCGACCGAAGGCGCTCTGGCTCTTATTCCGTACTTTATTGTCCAAAGTGGATATTGCCTTACTATTATGCGTGATAAGATAAGATAAGATAAGATAAATTTATTAACGTAGGCATTATGTCCTCAGGGGACTAAAACACGTACATGTACAAACATATTGACAAACAGGACTTCACAATGAATCATACAGATACATGTAAACCAATACACATACAACATACAAGACGCTTAATATAAAATATACATACATTAAAACTTACATATAAAACAGAATACATGTAGAATAAAAAAAAGATTAAAAAAGTATACTGAGAACCTCGTGTTTTGTATTGTACTTAATTATTCACCAAATTGCGAGCCTCCATACAATTATAGACATAAGTAGCCAGTTTTCTTGTAATGTTTGGGTGGCAGCACGACATCAAATGATTGAATAATTCATCATCATTCAGATTATTAATATCATATATCAATTGGACTTCTTCTTTCGCTGTTGATTATATAAGTCACATGTTAGGATGAAGTGCTTTTCATCCTCAATTTCATTACGGTTACATTTTTCGCATATCCGTTCAGATCTGGGGATCCTTGTACCATATCTACCCCTTTCGATCCTCAAGTCATGGGCACTGATTCGCAGTCGAATAAGAGCAGATCTGTGTTTCTTGCTTTCAATTGCCATAATGTTACTTTCAAAACTTAGATTTTTTTAAACGTACAGAAGGTTTCTAACTTAGAGAATTGGTTTGTTCTGCATTGCCAGTAAATGGAATATATGATATGAGTCAGTACAGTTATTGTCAAACCGATTGTCGATAATCTCCTTGACATGGAAACATTTTTTGGGCACACCGTTGGATGACGCCACCTCCTCAGCGAAGGCCTTTTGCCCAACGAAGCGGACATAATGAATGGGGGCAATATATTTATAAATTGTAATCATTGCAACGTAAGAATGGCTTGATGTATTAATTATATCCATGAAATGTCATTCGTCAGTTGCTGACTGGAATTTGATACAAATTACCTGTTCGGTTAACGATTCTCTCGATGATAGTGAGCGGGGTGGGTTTTGTGTTAATAGCTCATCTCGTGTGTCTGCAGTCATAATTCTGAATATCATAGCCGACCTCAGTAACTATACAAATCAAAAAGCCAGAACAAAAGTATATAATAATCTTTTGGGTGAAAATCTTATAATAAGTTGCTTATTGCCCAATGGCCTAATATTATGGACAATAGCCCAGTAATCCGAATGTCCGTAACTTGTTGAAGTATGACGTTCCTCTTTGCGCCTGTATATGCTTGTCTTTTATTGGTTTGACTACTGGAATGTTCTTGGAATCTGTATGGAATTTGTAGTTCACAAACCACCTTTGATATTTTGGGGATTATAATCGGGACTTGGCATCCGGTGAAATTTCATTAGTCATTTTACTTGACTGCGTGATAAATGGTTTGCTATATATTTAAAAATGTTTCTATAATATTCAACACTAAAAATAACCTTAAAATTTAAATAAGGAAAAGCTCTGGACCAGTTTTATTGTCCGCCTCCAATAATCACTGTGACTGTGTCAAGCGGAATGACCTAATTTCGGCAAGCCGTATATCGAAAAAATGACGAATGTATGCTGATTTTTTTTATATGTTCGTGCGGCAGAGTCAGGCTACATGGTGTGGTGGGTCATTTGTGGCGGCGAATCTTAGGGAATGTAGTTGTCTCAAGACGTGCGTATCCGAATTACTACATATTAAATAAGGATGTTACCAGTGGTTTATAGCCTGGATGTTTAAACATGAACGTATATAGGTGGAGATCGACACCTTGAAGGGAGGTAACTCTTTTGTATTTAGTTGCAGACTGACACCGCATGAATAATCTACTCTTTGGTATATTGAATAATTTATTGGGGAATGACTGAAGGAATAACTGAATGACCACAGCAACCGTCTCAGTTTAACAGCTTATAAAGGTGCCAACAAACATGTTTTTGTCCATTAAAAAAAAAATAAGTCGGTGACTCGTTTTTTATAGGAAACAGGGTGGTTTATGTGTTATCTGAAAGTTAGATTAATAATCAAAGTTCGGTTTCAGCTAAAAAGCAAGTTTTACAGTTATTTTTTGGCATTTCTGTCTTAAACCGAGAGAAGGGGTGTGCCATATTGATGAGCATCCATAGACTAAGCTGATATGGTGACCCCATTTTTTTATTTCATTCTTCTGTTAAGTGTATAGGTGCTAATTTACATAAAAAAGTAACAACAAATGTCTATGTTGAAAAAAGAGTTTTCAGTCTCTACCTCAAATGTTCCTCGCCTCTACTTATTTCAGTCGAACCACATTGTGTGTAGAAGAGAAAACCTTTAAAAGATTCCAGGGTTTCAAAAAAAATAAAACCAAAATAAAATCACACTGACAATACATATGAAAATACATTTTCGACCTATTTTGGACCTGCTTTACTATCTTGTTTTTTTGAAAATTTCTTCTTAAAAGCTACCTCAAAGCAAACTGGAGAATACTTTCTCGAGGTGAAATCTTTAGGTATTTTGAGGTAATATACTGGCCACCGAGGATCGGAACAAACATGACATACTTTGAATTTATGCAATGTGAAATGTGAATATTGACATCACTTCTTGAACCAAACTGATTACTTGAACTCACAGAAGCAGTATTTTATGTTACGATATTATTTTAAATCGTTCATGACTTCTGATTATGGAGTTGGAAATATTTATGCCTGATTTCAAATATTTGAAACCAACTGAAGGCCCAGAGAAAAAAGATTTCAAATGTTCAATTCAACGAAAGTCCTAGGCAATGTTTGCTAAATATCACCTAAATGGCTAACATGATATGAATGAAAAGTTCTCATGTAATAGTTCAGTTTGTTGTGTCTATATGATTGCAATTAGAAATGAAATATATGACCATTTCACAAAGAAATCACTCTTGGAACTTACCTTATTGAAATGTACAGCGCTAAGCCACATATTGAGATTTGCATAGACAACATACTACGAAAAAGCATCAATCAAGTAATGACATCAGAACTACCAGGAAAATCATCTTTGAACCGCTGGGCCGACAAAATCTACAACTCTGTCACCTGTTTTCAATGCAAGTGGTAGAGATATCACTGATCCGATAGAAATTGTCAATAACGTCAATGACTACTGTGGTTCAGATGTCTCGGAATTGGCATCGAAAATCCCGCCTGACCAAAGAAACTCAGATACTTATCATGACCAGGCTACCGAAATGAATTCCTTTTTGAACCAAACACACCATCGAAAACAATGCAAATTATATCAACACCGAAACGTCTCATGGACCAGGCGGTATACGAGTTCCTCTACTGAAGTCTCTATATAACTTGATTTCTCTACCTTGCTCATTTATCTCTGCTTTCAACAGGGCCAATTTCCATGTACTCTTCAAATCTCTAACACCCATTTTAAAATCTGGTGAAAAATTTATACGGAAACTGTAGACATATCCCTCTTCTCCCTTGTCTCAGCAAAATCTTCGAAAGGGTCGTCGCAGTAAGAATTACAGCCTTCCTGGAAATGAATGGTGTTATCAGCCCAAAACATTTCAGCTTCCTTGCCAACTAAGATAAACTAATATATACAAAAATAACGCTGCTTCTTATTTAGGTTTAAGCGAAATTAGATACGCTATAACGCGGGAGCTGTGATGACAGATCAGCTCAAATAAATAACTGATATTAATGGATAAGCACCAAGGACGCCTGATGGAGTAAACGTCTCAACATTGGGTAATCCTGGTAAATTCAAGAATACCCAGAAAAACACGTCCTGTAATGCCCGTTGTCTCACGGCTTAAATTTCCCACCAAAACAATAAACCTACATATATTTGTCAAATGACATGTACAGAGGGCGGGCCTCGAGGATTAACATTCCACCATTAGAACCCTACCACACAGAGGTAATAAATTGGAGCGATATGCAAGAGGCGGGAAATATTGACGACGCTTGGCGGCCAAAGAGCAACCATTGACTCTAAAGGAAAGCTTCCCTCGGTACCTCACATTAGGACTCGAAAATACGATGGATTTTCGAACATAGCCTTAGTATCTCAGTCGCGCTTTTCTTGCAGCTGTTCATGTGGAGACTATGAAGTATCCACACGGCTCCTAGCACCGGCTTAAGCGGAATTAGATACGCCAGCGCGGGAGCTGTTATGACAGATCAGCTCAAAGAAATAACTCATCTGATGTTAATGGATGAGCATCGAGGGCGTCTGATGGAGTAAACGCTTCAACATGGGGTAAACCTGGTAAATGCAACAATACCCAGAAAAACACGTTCTGTAATGCCCGACGTCGTGCGGCTTAAATTTCCCAATAAAACAATAAATCTATACATATATTTGTCGGATGACATGTACAGAGGACGGTCCTCGGGGACTAACGGCCCAACAGCAGAATCATATCATATGAAGAAAGGTTTCCTGTATACGGAACCGTGGAGGGGACATAGTCTCCGTACCAGTATACATACGATATCAGGGCTTATTTCCTCCCTTACGTTGTTCCCTTCGCTGCACTGCTTGACCGTGACAGGTTTATTTGCGAGAAAATCAAGTCGCAGGAGTTTGTCAAACCGATTTCACATACTTGCTGCACGTCACCAGCACATTTTCTTTAGATCGTTTGCTGCCTTTAACTTTGGAAATGTGCATGCCGTCAGTTGGGTCAAACTATGAATGATTGCAACAAAAATTGCCAGATTCCGCGGGTATCTGAGGCCCGGTGCATGTTTTTTTGTAAGGGGGTGTTTATCGGATGCAACTTCGGAGTGTTTCCTTTTATGAGTTGTTCTGGGAGATTGGGAATCTCACAACATTTTCCATTAGTCCATTACCAAGATCAGAACTAGGTGCTATTTGATCATGTGTGAATTTAGTGACAGAAAAGAAGAAATTAAAAACTAGGTGCAGAAAATGAATAAAACAACTTAGCTCTGGTTCATATATTCCGTCCTATTCGTAGATTGACTGGTTTCTCGGCTGGTTTCGTGGTAATTGTTTTGCGGTTATGTTGTTTGGGTGGTTCAAATAAGTCCAGAGAATAAAGGCTGAACATACAATGGCCGGAAATGTTGGGCTGGTGTAGCACAAAAGGCGTAGGTCGCAATGTAGAAAAACAAGCCCATTCACTTCAACTGCTTAATACGAAACTAGAGAAGTACTAATATGAAAATATAAATTTAGCCTTATATACTTGTTTAATGCGACTTTAATCGAACGTTCGGTTGAAGTCGCATAACAGAATACCCATGGGATTTTACCCGCCAAATGTATAGTCCAACTTTCTTGTATTAAGTTTTGAGTTTAACATCTCAGACCTCATTTTGTTAATACGACAGTCAATATGAGTTATTCAGTGTAGCATGAATCTAAATGAAGGGTTAGTTTGACGAAAACAACCCTATGTGTAATATTATTCACAACCCTTGATATTGACTTCACTAGACATAAATAAAATTGAAGAGGGCAACACCTTTGAGAGCAACTGATTTATTTCAGCATGAGTTTTCCTATATATATATAATCTACTTCCCTTCGTAAGGTTGTATTCACACGTGAGCGGGTCCGTTCAGAGATATTAGGCAAACAGTGCATGTTTATGTAAAAGACCAATACTGACATCATCGTCAAGCAGGCTGACAAAGGGAATGACACTGTCGTCACTAACAAATCTGATTGTGCATGTTTTACCTTTGCCGGGCGATTCAAAATCCAACGTAACTGTCCGTCCATCTAGGAACAGTTAGATTATGGCGTGCTTCGTTCTCAATTCTGATTGGTCAGTCGCGACACGCCTCCGGCAAGAGAGGCCACGCACTGATCAACTGTCGCGACTGACCAATCAGAATTGAGAACGAAGCCCGCCATAATCTAACTGTTCCTAAATAAACGTTTCCATGATCGTAAAGGAGGTGCATACAGAACATACGAGAACAAACTGATGTAAAATAAATTCGTCGTCAATTTAAAATAAATCATTGAACACACTTTCATTCAAAGCTGAAAACAGTCTTAGAAGAAGCTCTGTCGACCCGTTCATGTTGCTGATCTCGCCTCCGCAGAGCATGTGCGGACTGCGGTCGGGTAATAGTTTGTCCGATTTTAGTTGAGTTTGGTTTGATTTGAACGGAGGAAATCACAATCTCCACAATTGTAATGCATTGCTGATTAATCTGTAGGCCTATAGCTAGACTATATCTGCAGATATGTTCAATTGCAGATTACCGTCCGAATCCTTTTCGCCAGCAAAATAAGGAGAACCGTTGACATTAGAACCTTGATTTTTGGCATGAACGTGCATTAGGGGACTGTTACCAGCAGGGCCCTCGGTGGCCGAGTGGTCTAAGGTGCTTCGCTGGTGACCACTAGCCTCACACCGCTGAACCGGTACGGGTTCGAACCCAGCTGGTCCATGTGTGAAAGTTTGTCAGTTACTTGCCGAAGGGCGGTGGTTCTCTCCGGGTACTCCGGCTTCCTCCACCTACCAAACTGACTGTCACCATATGAGTGAAACAAACTTGAGTGTGACATTCACCCAAATTCCCTCCCTCCCTCCCCTGTTACCAGCAAGTTCTGAGCTGTCCTATTTTTGATGAAAATTTGGCCTACTTAGGTGACCTATGAACCACGAAATTGACAAAAACCCATTCTCGCTCCACCAGAGACATGCTACCACAATGCCTCTGGCGGATAATGAAAGCTAGCGTGGTATGTGATAACTATTCATGAGCGCGAAGGGTCATGTGACCGAGCACATAACAGCCAGTGACAGCGCCGTTTGTATCTCTGATCGGCAACTTCACAAGAATGACTTGAAGAAGCATGGCAGCGACTGCCCATGGACAAAGTGGACACGGAGGGATACAGAGAATATGTGGCTTGTGTGAGGTGGAAATATCCAATCCACGATACGCCAGGTTGATAACAAATCTTCACTGTGATATCAGAGAATTATTGGAGAGGTAAACGGCGGTCAGGATATTTATGCTCGTTCTGTTTTACGAAAGTTAACAGGTTCTATGGTGTAACGGTTAACGCGCTGGACTCTGGAACCGGCGATCCGAGTTCAAATCTCGGCAGAACGTAATGTTTTCTTTTTTCCCTCTAACATTTGTTTTCGTTATTTTTCATCGATGCATCTATTCGTACGTCTCATTGAAGATTGGAAAGTGTACCTCGTTTTGTTTTTACAGATTTTTCACATTTAACAAATTCCTCCACAAATTCGACAATTTCGAAGTGGTCCTCCGCAAGCTTTCCTGTAAAATATATTTTATTGGTCACTTGCTTAATCCATAAGCATATTATCAAAAAAATTTGTCGTAAGCAAACGCCTGAACGAAACGTTTTGTAAGAGGTTCTATGGTGTAATGGTTAGCACTCTGGACTCTGAATCCAGCGATCCGGGTTCAAATAGCTGTTCCTCCATTTTTCGTGGAAAATGCGCAGGTGCGCGCAGTTCGAGTAGCCAAGTGTGTCGGCTGCCAAAGGACTAGATAATACAGCCGCTGTGATTGGCCACCTAAGAACAGCCGGCAATTCTTTATCTGGGATCTTAAAATGCCAAAGCGTTTGTCGGAGTATAGCGTAGGGCATAGCTGTGACCTCGGCGACAATGACAAAAACCCTACTTCGTAGATCCTGTGACGTTATGTCACACTGCCAAGTGTACACTTGCAGATTTCCCAGCGATAATTGCACAATTGCAGACCGTTTGAGTGACAGCTGCTTGACGTAGCAGTGTGAAATTATATTTTAACTTCCTGACGTGCTCCATTCATTTATGTAATCTTAGCCACACCCTCTCCACAAGGGATTGTCACTGATCAGTTATTAATTATGATATTAAAATTCATGAAATCCTTCCTTCTACTTCATGCTGTTGGGTATATATGAATATTAATATGAAAATTAACAACTCTTTCAATGGCAAGCACCCTGTGGCCATCCCTGACGCTGAAAGCAAAACAATTTTCGACAGATCTACTAATATGGTCAGAGAAAAGTCTACAAAATAAGAGTGGCCAACCAAGGAAGGATCTGAGATCTGATAAAATCATATGTTCTCGTGTGCTCTAATATACTCCATTCAAACGGACTACAAGCCACCGTTATGACACTTACCAATTTCGTTCTGACTACGAAACTACATAAAATCCGACAATTTCACGTATCTACATACCAACGATGTATTATTGTTAATTGATTTTTGTTGAAGTTTGTTATTTTTGTTATGCCTTGTATTCCTACAATGATAGGTTGAGGGACGATTTAAGATTTATTCATCTGTGCTATTTATTATCTTGATTTATTATTTCTTTGGCATATTCTTGAAAAACTTTCCACTTATATCGTTTTATTATCAGTGTAATCATTAGACTTTGCTTGTTATATTTCGCGCCCTTGAGTAGAGTCCCGTAGTATAGACCTGTTTGATAGTACTCACTCGTGCTTTTGTTTCAACCCACATATTGTTTGTAGATATACATACTTGTCATATTCCACTTGATGCACTGATACACACTCCAAGCACTGTTACAGGCACAGATCAGTGTGTGTCCTCTCTTGCCGGGGGCTAGAAGCGGCCCATCATATCGCTGTTCCGGGATGGATGAACAGTTACGTTGGATTCTGAATCGCCCGGAAAGGTAAAAAAAATGCACAAATTTACTAATTTGACGACGGAAATATATAAAGTTATACTTATAGAATATGCTGATGTATTTTGTTTGGCCGTAAACCGTTTATTTCTCGATTCACACAAAGTGCGTTTCAGACCTTGTTGTAGTTTTGCATAAAACATGGGGTTATATATAGAGACCCCATATTTCGACACTTCACCGTAATACCACCGCCCCCCCCCCAAAAAAAACCCACTTGTTTTGCGTGCCTGTGTGTAAAGCTAAGGTCACAACTACTGATGATGATCAGAATAGACCAATGAAGCAACAAGGGTTGCTGGTGTATGTATTACAAATACCGTTCATTGGTCAGTACGATCCTTTGTGTATTGATATAAATATCTTTTAAATGTTAATAGGAATTAGAAAGTGAATGTATATCTAGAATTTCAGCAGAGATATAAGTATCTTTCAAATCTTAAGATCCAAAGATAATTGTATAAAGAAATTGTTGAGTGGGTCTGCCACATTATGAGTTTTGATCGGTCGTCAATGTTAAATACGGTTATTATGACCAGTTTTTCGGCTGTTATTAACATATTATTATCATTTGGACAGCGATCGTATAACAGCATTTTCGTCATTTTGGGACAACACTACATGTATCTTAGAATAGCACAAATTCTAGTGCTGAAAAATTGGTCGAGTCCCGTGCGGGATTCGAACCAGCGACCCCAGAGTCAAGCACCAAATGTCGGGATGTCGGGAGGACCGTTGGCCGAGTGGTTTAGATCGCCGATATACAGTGCTGGCGATTAGGTGCCTGACTCTGGAATCGCCGTTTCGAATCCCGCACGGGACTCGACCAATTTTTTTCAGCACTAGAATTTGCGCAATTCTAAGATAGTGTTATCTCAAAAACGAAGATACTGTTGTTATTAACATGATCAGTGGTAACACACCTGCAATATTCATAATGACTAGACACTCATGACAGTATTATTATTCATGACAGTTTTATTGAGCTTTATATAGATATCTGATTCACAACAGAATAGCTGTTGAGGAACTTTATAGACCATTAAGGATGTCCGCTGGTGCTTTTTGGTTTTAGCAGCCATTTCGCCTGGTTTTCCTATTGGGTTATCTCCCTTTCCTAGGTTAACAAATAGGGATTTCCTTTAAAAGCTTTCTAACCGAGAATTTTGCACAGCAACATCCATCCAGGTTGATAAATTTTGATAGACATTGTGATTACCTGCAAACATTTAGAATATAAGAAAAAAGTTATATACTATTTGTATGAATTTTTCATGAATATGCTTCAAAACTATGCTATTCCCTATGATTTCTGGGTTATCAAATTGAGCATGGGTCAGTCCACTTAACGTTGCCTACAGCTAAAAATGCACACCAACTTATATTTTTTTCTTTGTTTTTTTTTCTCATATTACACAATTATGAACGCAACAACACACTATTAAAAAAGTTAATTACTTTGATTTACCACCAGCGGACATCCTTAAATATTGGTTTGGTGGTATAGCCATCTTTGGTACATGTAGGATCATTGGATGTCAATCCGGAACTTGCATATAATATTTTAGGAGTCTTTTATCCTTTAATTGTAATGTGTTAGACTATTTTTGGTAAACGTGCTTATGTATTGTTTTTTTTTTCAATACCGGTATGTGATTTTTTTTCTACACCGGGTTTTAAAGTGATTTACAGAGTCAGATATTCGCACAGGGGTTACAGTTACTTGTATGAAGGTTTTATTATCTATGTGAAGAGGTTTGGATTGTGGAAACATGATACTCGGTATTATAACTGCATTAGTATACTTGTAAATAAACCAATATTTAGATTATCCCACACGGACAGCATGTATTTTTATGTATTCAACCTGAACCAGACAGCCTGACAAAAATGCATAAATAAAAAAAAGATATATTGTAAGTTCGGAGAAGACAAGGATTTTATCATTTAACTGTAGAGGCCTAGGTATGGAGAAATGCAAATGGCGAGATGTAATGGACATATTGAGGTAAACAATTGTAATATAAATTGTCTGCACGACACCCATTTCACCACGGAGTTTGAAGCGTATGTCAAGTCTGGAAAGGGGAGATCAAAATTGTTATTTTTCTTCTTATACCAGCAATGCTAGAGGGCTTTCAATATTTTTCAAAGGATCAGAAATTTTAAGGCTTGTATGTCTACCCTAGATTTGTTTGGCAGGCTGTCCGGTTTGCAGCTGTCCGGTTTGCAGTGAATACAGAAAATTTCAAATGTTGTGGCTAGGCTCCATGCAGGGGGGGGGAGGCGTAGTCATGTAAGTAACGAATATCGTTTGCCAAATTACTGGAGATCAAATTCAACACGAACCTATCAGATATGGTGCATATTAATTTTGAAGCAAAGGTAAAAGAAATACAAAAATAAATTGATAGGGCATTGGGCTAAAAGATCTATCACTGCTTTAGGAAAAATAACGGTTATAATAACTCTAGCATTACCAAACCCCAACCACCTCCTTAGTACGGTGCCTTATTCAGCAACATACATGGTGTAGAAAATCAAAGCTATTTTATATACATTTATTTGGAAGAAAAATGATTGAATCAAAAGAGCGTATCTTATTCAAGACCAGGAAAAGGGTGAGTTAACTATGCTATATATTGAAGAATTTATAAAGGCAATTAAGATTACATGTTTTAAAAGATTAGTACAGTCAGATTAAAAACATTCAAATAGTTGACAGCAGCAATACAAATTATCTTGCTGCCTAGCTGATTCTGACCCCTAAAACCACTAACCCCTTTTGGAAAGATGTTCCGAGTAGTCCCGGGGTGAGTCTAGACGTGACCCTTTTCAGCTGCACAAAAGCCTCAACAAAAGCCTCAACAATGCGTTCTTACACCAAGTATCGACCGGGTGTGATATACTTGGTGTAAGAACGCACAAGACAAAGCCTACAATAGCCTGTCTGAGCTCAACAATGCGTCTAGACGTGACCCTTTTCAGCTGCACAAAAGCCTCAACAAAAGCCTCAACAATGCGTTGTTACACCAAGTATCGACGGGGTGTGATATACTTGGTGTAAGAACGCACAAGACAAAGCCTACAATAGCCTGTCTGAGCTCAACAATGCGTCTAGACGTGACCCTTTTCAGCTGCACAAAAGCCTCAACAAAAGCCTCAACAATGCGTTCTTACACCAAGTATCGACCGGGTGAGGTTATACTTGATGTAAGAACGCACAAGACAAAGCCTACAATAGCCTGTCTGAGCTCAACAATGCGTCTAGACGTGACCCTTTTCAGCTGCACAAAAGCCTCAACAAAAGCCTCATGCGTTCTTACACCAAGTATCGACCGGGTGAGGTTATACTTGGTGTAAGAACGCACAAGACAAAGCCTACAATAGCCTGTCTGAGCTCAACAATGCGTCTAGACGTGACCCTTTTCAGCTGCACAAAAGCCTCAACAAAAGCCTCAACAATGCGTTCTTACACCAAGTATCGACCCGGGGTGATCTCATGCTGTTGTTGAGATATGAACATCCATATCAAGCGGCATCTCAGTCAATATGGAACAACGATATTAGAGTAGCCCATAAGCCTATATTTTATAAGATTTATTAATGACTTGTTCAATGAGAAAGGATAATTTCTTTATTATACTGATTTTGAAAAAAAAATAATTGTAAGACATATGTCGGTGATGACTAGCCTCAGTGCTAATGTTTTAAATGTTTGTAAAATCGACTGAAAATAAAATTTGAGATGAAATGAAGTGAAAAAAGACAAATGTTATAACATTACCAGGGTGATCAAATCTGTTAAAGCTTATATTAAAATGTCCGCTTTTAAGGTGGTTCATACCTCAAAACTTTGTCCGGTAACCAACCCTAATAATTTTGCTGTGGGTAGCTGGGGTGTTGGTCAGTAGTAAAAGGTAATAAATGTTGATGGTCTTCGATCTAGATTTTTCTGTACATAGCCGCGAATATCACCGTGTCATCCGTTTTTGCAAAAATCATGAAAAATCTGTTTTCTTCGCAACAAGGCAAGGAAGTCAAAGCATACGGATATATATCCACGGGTATGGTTTATTTATATAGAGAAACTTCAGCGAATCTTAAAAACGCCTGAAAGTTGAATATAAATACAAAAAATTGGGAAATTGCATTTTCAGACTATGAAAGCACCTCCAAAATAGAAAATCATCCCGTGACCTATACTGATATTTTAAACACTGCTTCCCCACCGTGTGATCTTTTTATTAATCGAATAAAAATCGGGGGTCTTCGATATACTTTTTTATATAAAAAGCTTTGAGTGTCCCTATCCCCATAGTTTTCTCATATTTGCGACGTCATTACCTCCCCTGATAACGTCTCTTATCGGAAAAGGAGATATATGACGTTAGAGGAGTTATTACAGGTGGCCCTCCACAGTTTCGTAGTAATGGCCCCTCTCTAATTTCATAATACGATAGACTGCCCTTGTTCTGCTACATCATAATTCTTCTTGTCTCCTTAATAGCTTATATCTATAATGCCATCCTATTCAGCATTATCAACGCTGCAAACGAGTACGTACAAATCGAGTGATGGCTTCGTCTACACGCTGATCGGGATCATGGAGTAAAGTTTGTCCTGCCTCAGTTATGCCCCTTGGGTGTGCCTAAAAATCGGGACTCATTTACGGGAAGAAAATCTGACAAAAAACGGGCAGGTTGACACCCACTTTTGTTTGCCTTTTAAGTTGAGACCGGACCAGGGAACGTGAGTAAGAAGTTTAATTGAAATCGCTCTTACAGATTTTTCTGGAAATTGAGCCGAATTTGACCATTTTTCGACATTTTTAAGGGGTTTTCTAGGAAAAATGAAGCAAGCATGGAGAAGAATGTTCGAGTTAAATTTTTCTATAACATAGCAGTGTTATATCTTAAAATAATAGTTTTATCATGCTCTTTCAGAAAATATATACATATAAGTGATTTGGGTTGAAGGTTTTGCGACAACTGGTGGCCGAAAAACGGACCCATAGTCTATTCCATGCCGAATAAAAGAATCTCCGGAGTGCACCCTTTAAGGCATAATAGTGGAGTCTATGCATTATCTTAATGTTGACTCCGTTACGGAGCGGAGATGTATCATTACGCCAGATTGTTTAATTTTGACTGCCTAGTTACACCTGAAGCGCTATTTTCGGGAGCAGGTGGAAAGAAGACCGGGAGTTCGATTAAAATAATCCACAGTGTGTCCATTAGTATACTATTGAGGTTATTGCATACTGTATTCCATACAGGAGTTATCTCCCCCTGGAATGAGATTTCGATGGATATTATGGCAGAACGAGGTCCTATCAGAATGATATAAATTTGCCAGTGTAAATTTTCTTTACAAGAGAACCCATTTACAGTCCATAAAGGATGGAATGGATGTATATTATTATGGGTTTACAAATTATTTCTCAAGTTTCTGAAGTATTTCCCATGTTTCTAGGAGAAAATTGAGTGCAAAATTACCAATAATTTGACTTGGTTACATCTCTTATTTGCATTTTCCCGCGTTTCTGCTATCATCGGAAAGCGGAAAAGCAACCACGGCCTTCATATTGCCGACTGGATGACCATTATTAAGAAGAAATAGGTTAATTTTGAGTTTTGTTCTCGAAAATCCTGCTAGAATTGGCAAAATTGATCAAAACAAAGATGGGGTAGGGGGAAAGTTATCGGTCGGATTTTCCAAAATAATATGTATAACTGGCAAGTGTTGTATACCGCCATACTCGCAAACACTCTGAGATTACGATACATGTGAATAATTAATTTCGTAAAAAACATCCTGCCCCTTAAGGTGGCCCTCCACAGTTTCGTAGTAATGGCCCCTCTCCAATTTCATAATACGATAGACTGCCCTTGTTCTGCTACATCATAATTCTTCTTGTCTTTTTAATAGCTTATATCTATAATGCCATCCTATTCAGCATTATCAACGCTGCAAACGAGTACGTACAAATCGAGTGATGGCTTCGTCTACACGCTGATCGGGATCATGGAGTAAAGTTTGTCCTGCCTCAGTTATGCCCCTTGGGTGTGCCTAAAAATCGGGACTCATTTACGGGAAGAAAATCTGACAAAAAACGGTTAGGTTAACACCCACTTTTGTTTGCCTTTTTAAGTTGAGACCGAACCAGGGAACGTGTGTAAGAAGTTTAATTAAAATCGCTCCTACAGATTTTTCTGGAAATTGAGCCGAATTTGACCATTTTTCGACATTTTTAAGGGGTTTTCTAGGAAAATGAAGCAAGCATGGAGGAGAATGTTCGAGTTTAATTTTTCTATAACATAGCAGTGTTATATCTTAAAATAATAGTTTCATCATGCTCTTTCAGAAAATATATACATATAAGTGATTTGGGTTGA
This sequence comes from Hanleya hanleyi, assembly GCA_036873755.1. Taxonomy (NCBI): domain Eukaryota; kingdom Metazoa; phylum Mollusca; class Polyplacophora; order Lepidopleurida; family Hanleyidae; genus Hanleya; species Hanleya hanleyi. The sequence goes on from JAVTVY010053912.1 coordinate 18,011, forward strand.
AGGTTTTACGACAACTGGTGGCCGAAAAACAGATCCATAGTCTATTCCATGCCGAATGGAAGAATCTCTGGAGTGCACCCTTTAAGGCATAATAGTGGAATCTATGCATTATCTTAATGTAGACTCCGTTACGGAGCGGAGATGTGTCATTACGCCAGATTGTTTAATTTTGACTGCCTAGTTACACCTGAATCGCTATTTTCGGAAGCAGGTGGAAAGAAGACCAGGAGTTCGATTAAAATAATCCACAGTGTGTCCATTAGTATACAATTGAGGTTACTGCATACTGTATTCCATACAGGAGTTATCTCCCCTGGACTGAGATTTCGGTGGATATTATGGCAGAACGAGGTCCTATCAGAATGATATAAATTTGCCAGTGTAAATTTTCTTTACCAGAGAACCCATTTACAGTCCATAAAGGATGGAATGGATGTATATTATTATGGTTTTACAAATTATTTCTCAAGTTTCTGAAGTATTTCCCATGTTTCTAGAGAAAATTGAGTGCAAAATTACCAATAATTTGACTTGGTTACATCGCTTATTTGCATTTTCCCGCGTTTCTGCTATCATTGGAAAGCGGAAAAGTAACCACGGCCTTCATATTGCCGAATGGATGACCATTATTAAGAAGAAATAGGTTAATTTTGAGTTTTGTTCTCGAAAATCCTGCTAGAATTGGCAAAAGTGATCAAAACAAAGATGGGGTAGGGGGAAAGTTATCGGTCGGATTTCCCAAAATAATATGTATAACTGGCAAGTGTTGTATACCGCCATACTCGCAAACACTCTGAGATTACGATACATGTGAATAATTAATTTCGTAAAAAACATCCTGCCCCTTAAGGTGGCCCTCCACAGTTTCGTAGTAATGGCCCCTCTCTAATTTCATAATACGATAGACTGCCCTTGTTCTGCTACATCATAATTCTTCTTGTCTTCTTAATAGCTTATATCTATAATGCCATCCTGTTCAGCATTATCAACGCTGCAAACGAGTACGTACAAATCGAGTGCTGGCTTCGTCTACACGCTGATCGGGATCATGGAGTAAAGTTTGTCCTGCCTCAGTTATGCCCCTTGGGTGTGCCTAAAAATCGGGACTCATTTACGGGAAGAAAATCTGACAAAAAACGGTTAGGTTGACACCCACTTTTGTTTGCCTTTTTAAGTTGAGATCGGACCAGGGAACGTGTGTAAGAAGTTTAATTAAAATCGCTCTTACAGATTTTTCTGGAAATTGAGCCGAATTTGACCATTTTCGACATTTTTAAGGGGTTTTCTAGGAAAAATGAAGCAAGCATGGAGAAGAATGTTCGAGTTTAAATTTTCTATAACATAGCAGTGGTATATCTTAAAATAATAGTTTCAGCGTGCTCTTTCAGAAAATATATACATATAAGTGATTTGGGTTGAAGGTTTTGCGACAACTGGTGGCCGAAAAACGGACCCATAGTCTATTCCATGCCGAATAAAAGAATCTCCGGAGTGCACCCACAGGGGAAATAACCCCGGGTGATGACGTCGCCAACGTTGTTTGAGGTATGAACCACCTTAAGTACAGTAAACTAGAAATCCGAGTATATTCTACCCCATCTCAGTCTTGTCGAAAACAAGAAGAGATGTAAAACTTTTTACAGAATATTGATCCATGAAAAATATTGTAAGTCAAATTGTGAGGTCAAATGGGAGATATTATTCACGATCTAGGAAGACGAATGGAAATTAATCCGCAAGCTATCATTTTACCAGTTTAATATGGCCCCAGTTTCGAATAACCAATAGGATACTGGCTACGAATACTTTTCTTCAGAAAATCAAGATAAGATCATCCGCCAGTTAAGATTTATGTAGAAAAAACCCCGGAATATTTGGAACACTTATTCGTTCATTGTGAAATATCAACAGCCTTTTGGAGCCGTCTTGCTGAGCGGATAGAGACTGATACGAGTACAGTTGTACTGATCACCGATAAATTCATTATATTTGGGGAACAAAAACACAGATAAAGCAACAAATTCTATTATTTTCTTAGCTAAACCATTTATATACAAATGTAAATTGAACGGTAAATTACCATGTGTTACTGCCTTTAAATCTATATGGAATAATTATTATCATAGTGAACGAGTTGTCCGTGCCATAAATGTAAACAGGAATTATTCCGGAAGTCCCGGAATAAGTTGATAACTGACAGTTGAAATGAATACTCCCTTATATGCGTTGAAATGTGTACATGTAAATCCCAATCTGCAAATAAAACAATAATAAAAAATAATAACAATAATAAAAATAAAAGGTGATGACCAGGTCTGATCGCCATTACTGGGTGATGCGCCATCACCTTTTTTTCTGGCTGTGCACTGTGATTTATTTTAAAATAAAGCGCTTGTAACGATATGAAATGGACTAAGAAATTTACTATGAAATATAAATTATTGAGTTGATAGGCCGCGAAATCCATGCGGGAAGGGTCCTTAAACATAATTGTAATTGTAATTTAAACAAAAAATTCAACAAATCCATGTATTTATCTGAGAGAACAGACCTACGAAAACTCTTGCTGAAATAAATTGTCTCACATGTGCTACAGTACTGACTTTTTGATTTCATGTGAAGTCGACATCGATGAATGTGAATAATATGAATCAGAACGTATAGCCTCAGTTCACTCAGTTTTGCGGAAAACTTTGATCACATTCAATGTAAATCCATATACATTGTACCATACTACAATTTTTAATATATTCCTGGCTAAGTACTGAATTATAATCACATTAAATATAGCCATCACCGCAAGAAACATAAATATGTTGCATTGTAATGACTCGTATGATTTGGTTCAATGTGGAGATGAATTAGACGTTAAGAGCTGTATCAATGCAGTGTTTAAACCTGGGAAAAATTCGAAAATGTCGATAAAAGTAGTCTCCCCTTGACCGACATAACCAGCACAGAATAATATATTGAATATCAATTCAATCCTTATCAATACAGTGAACTGATGACAGAATGTACACACGTGTGCAGGTATATAAATCAACCGTCAGTTCCGACATTCAACGGTCATTCGTCGTCCGTAGAGAATTCTCACGATAATGTGAGTCAGTTAGAAGGGTTGCACGCCGTTTCAACAATTTTTTAGTCATATCACGACTGCCTTCATGCGCCAGGACACAAAAAAGTGTCCACAGTTCCTACCATCTTCTACATTGATCAGCCTAGCCAGTACAGCACCCAGTATAATGACCGAAATACCTCATTGAAATATGAAAATTAGTATCAAAGCCATCACTCTTAAGATAAGATAAGATATAAAACAACACAAGTCAGTTCTTTGCAGGAGGGAAGTAGTTCAGTTTTCTATGGTACTCTATTTGTGCCTATTTGATCTCGCGCGTCGACTTGCAAAACTCGACGCCCGACGTGAGACGCGAAAAGTCGATGTCGCGTTTTGAAAGGTTTTACAATGTTAAAGAGATAGGCCAAAACCCGACGTCGTGTTTCAAAAGTCGACGTCGACTTTTGCCCTCTTAACGTTGTAAAAGTCAACGAGCAGCGGGGAGGCCGACGTCGTCTTTAAAAACGCGACGTCGACTTTTCGCGTCACGCGTCGAGTTTTGCAAGTCGACGTGTGAGATCAAATTGGCACAAATAGAACACCATAGTTTTCATACTTTGAGTATCAATTCCTGGTACAGAATATCTGGGAGATACCGTCTTCAGCCTTTGACACTTCAGACTAAATCAATCCAGTCCACCGAAGCGAATTGAAATCTACAGCGGAGTGACGTCCGCGGTAAAGTGATGGGCGTGTGCATATCACCAACACAGTGCAGTCAATTTGAAATGAGCAAGCCCGTCAATCGAGTTACGTCGCTCATTAAAAATGCTTCAAGTTTGAATTGTTTATATTCGATCAGACTTGGTGTGAGCGTAGACTAAAACAACACCACACGGTTCACTGATCATTGTATGGAGAAAGTATCTTCCAGATATTCCGTTCCAAGATTTGTTCCTCAGAGTACAGTTTTCAATGATGGCGACGAGACATCTTGATAGTGCGAATTCAATATTACGGTTTCCGCAACGGTAACAGATGTTCTACTGAAAACAGAGACAGAACTCTTTTTCACTTGCAAGTTATATATTCTGTTTACATTCGACATTAGAAAACATAATTCAGCGATAGAAAAACGATTCCCTCTCCAATCAAGTATTGATGGTAATCCTTTCGGAGTAGATAAATTTACGTAAAACTTCAAGGTATGATTGCCAGCACTAGCACATCATCAGGAATTTGACCGTATAATTATAGTATTGCGCATCTGGTTGAAGTTACGATTATATTAGCTTTTTTAGCAGGGATCAGTCTACATAACAATTTCGAGAAATAAAACAATTACACGAATCTATGTTTTTTTCTGTTTTCCTCATACATTTATTACACAATTATGAATACAAAAACATGCATTATTCAAGAAGTCAAATACTATTATTTACAGGAGCGGTCTATCTTAAAGAAGAAAACATTGCTGCTCGATGCTTACTCTCCGTCGGAATATCTCCACAGGAAATCGAGAAAGTTCGTCGAACTCTCTTATTTAGTCCGCTGTTGATTTTGGGCTTTGGTGGCCATTTTCCATGTTTTTGCTTGTTTTCCTCAGTAGGCTATCTCCCTTTTCAGATTAAGAGATAGGAATTTCCTGCAACAGGATTCTGGCCTCTGTTCTCATCCAATTTGTAAACTGTGATAGACATTGTGATTATCTTCAAACAGTTAGAATATAAGAAAAAGTTAAATACTATTCATATGATTTTCTATGAGTATGCTTCAAAACTGGGGCTATTCCTTATGTTTCTGGTTTATCAAATCTGACATGACTCAGTATCTAAAAAGTGCACACGAACCTATATGTTTTCTTTCTTCTGCCTGATATCACACAATTATGAATGCAACAACACATTAATCCAATATTTAATTACTTTGATTTACCACAAAAAAATCGATTAAATTACCTGCATCTCGATATTGAAGTATAACAACCGTACGGCATCTGATCGTGCTAAAAGCGTGAACGTGCATTGGTTCCAGGTCTGACACGATTTGATGGTATATCAAGTATTTTGTCAAATCTCGCCTGTAATATCTATGCAAGTACATACAGCTATAGAATGCGCAACTAGCATTTTGTACTCATATTTGAAACTTTTAATTGTCATGTTTGCTTTTTGCTAATTGGGTACATGTAACACGTGGTTAGCATAACGTGTGCAACTTCCCTCATTATAGGACTACCCTAAATTGTTCCCACAGATCAATTTCACATAACTACGATAAAAGTAACTCCGAAAATGGAAGTCATTGTGATATAATATTCTATATTTCGGCTTCCATTTTCGGAGTTACTTTTATCCTAGGACTGCCTTTCTTTGGTATGTTCAACTTCATTATGTCGGTACCTTTTAAGAAGGGCCGTTCGCGCCATAAATCCAAACGTTTAATAAATTTAAACGTTTAACTTGCACCAACCAATCAAATGTAATGAATTGACATTTGGAAGACCTTTCCTGTCCAAAAGCAAACGTGTCCTGTTGTAACGTCCAATACTTTAGACGTTTCCTGTCAAAAGGCAAACGTTTCCAGTAGTAATATTCGAGACTTTTAAACGTTTTTGGTTTAAGGGAAATCGTTACCGGTTGTGATCGTCCAATCAGATTTTTGTATTGCTGCCGCGTATGTTCAAACCTCAACATCAACACATGTCCACTGGCAAAACGTTTCCGCTATGTAGTCTGTTTGAACCAATCAAAATAACCCTTACAAATATTCGCGCATATTGTATTCCTCATGCCCACCGTGTATCATGTCCTGCGCAAATTGTCCCGGTGCCAAAGATATTCTCCAAAACCTAATTTGTAAGAACGGTTTTCATTGGTTAAAATACACCACATGCCGGAAACGTTTGCCAGTGGAGATTTTCACGTGTTGGTGTAGAGCTGGAATCTGATTGGACGATCACAACCGCAAACGTTATCCTTTTAACCGGAAACCTTTAAAAAACCGAAATTTTCTTTTGACAGGAAACGTCTGAAGTCGCGAATTTACAACTGGAAACGTTTGCTTTTTAACAGGAAAATGTCAGTTCATAACATCTGATTGGTTGGTTCAAGTTTAAACGTTTAAACTTTTTAAAGCTTTACAATTTGTAAACGTTTAAGAAGTTAAAAAGTTTAAAGGATGCGTTTATGGTGCGAACTGCCCTTCATATACCTTGTCACAGGATGTAACTTGTGATTGCGTTTTAGCCACATGCATTCGTGCCTGGTGCCACATGTGCCTAACTTGAAAGTAGATATATAATTGTGCGTTTATTTCATTACAAACTTATCCCCCAATAACCCAGCTACCAGATCTCATTAAAGCCCATAGGCTCTAGTTTCTATTTCAGTACATTGCCATCAAATACAAACATAGGCAGATCTGTGAAGGGAAACATTCAGAACGATCTGAACGAAGAGCGCGTTGTGGCCGCTGGTTTGTCGAATGAGCAATTAATGGGCGATTTCCAGGTTCCAGGTTGTCAGTTCTCACTAACTGGTTTTCTTAGGAGATCAGAGTCGTGATGATTGGCGTGACGTGATGATGTGATGTGGGGTGTGATGTGGTGGTAGTGTGACTTGATGGTGTGACCTAGTGGTGTAATGTGGTGGTAGTGTGACTTGATGGTGTGACCTAGTGGTGTGATGTGGTGGTAGTGTGACTTGATGGTGTGAAGAGGGGATGTGACGTGGTGGTGGGAGATTTTCAAAGACAATGAAGAACACGTATAGATACAGAGCGACGACTCAACGACCCGTACTGATTTCATGTATATCTCGCCACTTGTTTCTATGATTTCTGGGAATATTGTCAGTTGTATAAATACTTCAAATGCATAATTTGATTAGTCAGCGCGTGAGCGTATCAACGACCATGTAGTTTTGGCATTTAGAGTCGATAGTCAATAGGTGTGACTTATCTCACCCAATATTATAGCTATTTCAAAGTTATGTGGGAGTCCCTATACGCCTTTGGAATGATCTACGTGTTTTTAGAGGTTATGTTGCATAGTCGTGTTTCAGAACAAGATAACCGCTGCATGGACTGGAATGAAGAGCTACGTCAGGGACCGGTCAATATTTATCGGAAGGGGGCGGGGCCGTGCATTGAAAAACTATAGCTCGAAAAAAGTGCCAACCTCAACTTAAATGATCTTTAAAAATTTATCGCCCCTCTCAGTCTTCAAATTTTGTCTTACCTCCTCACCGATGCCTTAAAATGTCAAGACCCTAAGCAAGGAACAAATTCCCAACCCCCTGCACCATTGCCAGGCATAATCAGGCAGAAATGTCAATGCGGTTAGTATATATGGTATATGATTTACGCAAAACCAAGAGGGCTGCACCTGGATGGTACATTTACCCATCAGCCGTAATAGTCATCTTAGGTACATATATATGTAGATATACATGTACACATATACACAGTAACTATCCACAGCAACCGACCCACACAGTACTCTAGAAATTACAGAAATTAAATCTATAATAAATCCCCACGGAGACAATGCTTCAAAATAGTTGAATAATTTGAAAACTAAGCCGAACTTGTAAAAGTGAGACGCCATTGAGTAAATCACAGAGAAAATAACAGGAAGGCCGAATTTCACAAGCATAGCATGAATACTTTTCGATAAAAACGAGTTGAAAACTTGAATTTTGGCAAAGAAATGAAATGCTAGGAGTCTGACAAAAACCGTTCGGTAATACATTTGAAGGAATAGTTCTAATATTGACTTCCGTTACAAAATACATTTTGCAACGTCCCATATACAACCTTCTCACCAGCCTACTTATTCCAGATATATTTTCTACAAAAAGTATTCATTATGGTGGTTAAATCCAATTTAAACTTAGAAAACTTTCTAAAACTTGTTAGGCTGGAAAGTTTTCACACTTGTGTTGATCGCCGCACGGTGGGTGTCTGAGCAAACTGTCAATGTTTTGAGTACCTGCCCCAGCTCTACATTAGATAAATAGGCTGGTCATTCCCTGCTGTCAACGGCTGGCTCGATAAAAAAATTAACAAGTATAATGCAAAGGGTACTGAATACAGTCAGCGATTGGGCCGATAAATGGGGATTCAAATTTTCAGCTGTCAAAACTACCGGTGTGCTATTCTCAAATAAACAGAACACAGACATCACGCTATCACTAGGAGGACAGAAAATCGAGTTTAAGAATAGTGTCAAATACCTAGGTATGATATTCGACCGAAAACTCACTTGGAAAGACCACATTGACCAATTAATTATTCGGTGTAACAAAGACCTGAACCGTATGAGGTGCGTATCGGGTACCAACTTGGGGGCCAATAAACTTAGCTTAATCAAATTATATCAAACACTCATCAGATCCAAAATAGACTATGGTTCAATCGCGTATCAATCAGCATGCAAGACCCATTTGAAAAGAATAGACAGCATTCAGTATTCGGCCTTAAAAATAGCTCCTTTATGTAGTCTACAAATAGAAACTAATGAAAAGCCCTTACATTTAAGACGAGAAGAGCTGTCAATGAAATATGCAGGGAAAACAATAGCCAAGGGCGAAAGCCACCCATGCCACAACATTTTTGGCCCAAAAACCGAATACGAATTCCTAAAAACAAAATGGGAAAAAGACTCTGCACCACTCGGTTACACGATAGAACGATTATTCGAAGAACACGACATTCCAATCTCTCGTATCTCTGACACTGACAAGGTCAATAGACCACCATGGCAACTAATCACACCACACGTGGACACGAATATACATAGCCACATAACCAAACAGGACAACCCAGAGCATATAAGGGTCACTGCCCTCGAATATATTGACACACATTGGAAAAATCGCTTGAAAATATATACAGACGGCTCCAAAAACACAAGTCACAATACAGGTTCTGCATTCGTTATTCCAGAACTTGACATTCACGAAGGTTTCAAACTACCAGACAATATGTCTGTATACACCACTGAATTAGTCGCCATAATCAAGGCCCTCGAATGGGTTCTCCAGAACCGACCGGTTTCCACCGTTATTCTTAGTGATTCCTTAAGCGGGCTAGTATCTATAGAGAACTCCAAATCCGACAGCAGACCTGACCTCATACACGAAATAGAAATTCTATGTACACAAATAAGAGACAATGACATTGACG